>PVJC01001598.1:0-90947 GCA_004026665.1 Murina feae | reverse complement strand
CCTTCCCTCTGAGATTCTGCACTTTGTTCCATGCTTCCATGTCTCTGGACCCACTCTGTTCATCAGTTAATTTTGTTACTTAGATTCCACGTAGGAGTGCGATCATGTGATACTTATCTTTCTTTGACTGACATATTTCACTTAGCATGATACTCTCCAGATCCCTCCATGTTATCTCAAAGGGTAAAAGATTCTTTTTTTTTTACTGCTTCATAGTATTCTATGGTATAAATGTATCACAGCTTTTTTATCCACTCATCTACTTATGGGCACTTGGGCTGTTTCCAGATCTTAGCTATTGTAAATTGTGCTGCTATGAACATAAGGGTATATACATTCTTTCTGATTGGTGCTTCAGGTTTTTTAGGATATATTCCTAGAAGGTCTCCAATGTTATGTAACATTATCATATAATTACACACATAAAAAGGTGTAATATCATCACCTTTGCCATATCCCATTTGTTAGAAGAAAGTAACAGGCACTACCCACACTAAAGGGAAGGAATCACAAAAGGGCTTGAACACAAGGAGGGTCATGAGGAGTCATCCTGGAGTTTGTCTCACACCCAGTGAACCATGCTTTCCCCCCTCCCCATTTGCAAAATACATTGGCATTTTACAGTCTTCAAGAGTCTCATACCATTACAGCATCAGTTCATAGTCTATAATATCATCATCTAAATCGGGTCCAGGTGGGAATGAAACATCTTGAGTATAATTTCTGGTATTTGTGAACATGTAATCCTGATTAATATTGAGTTTAATATATTATGTGGCTCAACTTTAAAATCTTCTAAATTTCCCTGATGAAATCTAAGGATGACTATGAGTAGCTTCTAGAAATTCCCAGAGAGTGGAACCTTTTGTATTTAATGTTGATATTTCCAATAACTTATTCAATATCTTTCAAGTAGTAGTGAATCATAGAAAATGTTTATCAATTAATGACTCTACTTGGA
Organism: Murina feae; assembly: GCA_004026665.1. Taxonomy (NCBI): domain Eukaryota; kingdom Metazoa; phylum Chordata; class Mammalia; order Chiroptera; family Vespertilionidae; genus Murina; species Murina feae. The sequence goes on along the minus strand of PVJC01001598.1, from coordinate 89,986 downwards.
TAGTTGATTTGCTGGTCATAGTCAAAAGACACAGTTGACTTGAAATTATAGCTGTACTTCATCAGTCCACTTTTACTTAATATTCTGTTATATTTTTTTTGCTTGGCTGATATCTGCTATTTACTGAATTTCTTCTCTGAAATTCAAATCCCAACCAAGATTTAAATGATGAGAAAACATCATGCTCAGTTGATTCCTCAGAAGTGCTATTAAGTTCTGTATTTTGAAACATATTTTTCTCTAAAGGGTTTTTGTTTTGTTTTTTGCTTCTTCCTAAAAGAAGGTATCGAATTAGTGTAACTTTATATAAGAAATATCATTCCTAAGGTTTGAGAGTATCTTGTACTTTATAAAGTCAGGCCAGTTAAGTCAAGGTCTATTAATAATACTATAAGTTGTATTCTTCATTAATCATTCATTAACCCAAAATATATTTATTAACTTCCAACTCTGCCAATTCTTGTGTTGGGCACTAGACATATGGCAGTAAATAAATCAGACAAAGCTCCTCCTTCATGAAACTAATATTGCAATAGAGCAGAGAGACAATAAACAAATGAACAAAAGAGATCATTATGAATTATGATGAAGTGTATAAAGGAAACAGTAAAATGGACTGAAATAGAGAAAAAAATAATAAGTATTACTTCCAAAGTTGATGATTGAGAAAGACCATAAAATAAATGACATTTATGCTGAATGAAGCTTCAGAGATTATAAAATGTGAATTATATACAGAATGTGAATGTGCAGGGCGTAGTGTAGAACCCATCAAACAGAAAGAAAAACATGGACAAATTGACAGGAAAGAGGAAGAGAGACAGAGTGGTAGAAGCTGAGCGGGAGAGGCAGGCAGGTACCAGATGTGCAGGAAAGTATAGGTCACTGTGAGAAGCTGGAGCTAAGGCAAAGGGAAGTTATTATTTTTTTTAATATGAATGGCTTCTACACTTTTTTAAATTTTTTTTTAGACAGAGTAGAAGGGAGGGGGCGGCAAAGAGAGAAAGAAACACTGATGTGAGAGAGACACATTGATTGGCTCCTGCATGCACCCTGATGGGCTTCGGCATAGAGCCTGCAACTGAGGTACATGTCCTTGATCAGAATCTAACCCAGGACCCTCAGTCCGCAGGCCAATGCTCTATTCATTAAGCTAAACTGGCCTGGGCTACACTTTAATCAATGATACCTAACATTTCTTCCTTCCTTCCTTTTCTTTTCTTTCTTCTTCCCTTTTTCTTTCTTTTCTTTTCTTCTTTCTTTCTTTCTTTCTTTCTTTCTTTCTTTCTTTCTTTCTTTCTTTCTTGCCTTTTTTCTTTCTTCCTTTCTACTTATTTTTAGAGCAAGAGAAAGGGAGAAGGAGAAAGAGAGAGAGACATCTGCAGACAATAAGGACCTACTATACTTAACCCTGAAAGATAAAACTGTATACTCACTAAAGCAGTTTCCCCTCCAGGCTCACTTAAAGACACTCACCTAACTGGGCCCACCCTTTCAAGCTATCACATCATACTTTCTGCCCATTCCTAGGCAGTCCACCTTGCAAGACTACCTACAAAATGACACAAATCCCTATTAATTATTTATCCCTAATTTTTTTCTATTTGAGACACTAGTAAGTTGGTATTTTCCCTTACTGAAATAAGTCTAAGAAATTTAGCTTTACTTGATGAACTGTTTATTTGTTCTGATGATTTTTTGGTGAGCTTATAGTCAGCACCTTTTTTGGCACAAGTGTTCCAAGAATATGTGGCCATAGCAATCTTTTTCAAAATAGGTGGAACTAGGTAACTGTAATAGCACCTTTAAGTTTATTTAAACCTAATTTGAATAAAAACTATGACATTTAAGGGTATCTCTCTCTCATTCTCTCTTGCTGAACAGTCATTCACTGAAAAAAACTATTGGCTTCCTTATTGAATTATTTCTCCTTTGGTTAAGGATCGAGACAATTAAAAATACCTGTGGTGGAAAATTGAAATAGTGCTGAGTAATGGAGGCAGTGTGCTTAATTACTGTGAGATGGTTGAGGGATAGTAAATGATTCTTGTGTCAATTTGAAGACATCAGCACTCATATTTCTCACATGATATGGACTGTGACCTGATATCACATCTATTCAATTAAGCTAAGGCATAAAATTGTACATTTCTTTTCTTTATACATCTGCTATATCAGCAAGACTCTTTGACTTATTGCAATAGTTATTACTATCACCAGCCCAGATGCCAAGGGTCAAGTCAAAGGAGTGGTCTAAAAATTCTATTTAATAAAGAGGGAATATGCTAATTGACCCTCATGCTGTCACAAAGATGGCAGTGGCCACAGCCAATAAGGAAATAATATGCTAATAGACTGCCCTGACCTCAAAGATGGCAGTGCCCACAGCCAATAAGAAAGGAATATGCTAATTGCCTGACATGCCCTGAAAGATGGTGGCACCCACAGTCACAAAATGGCTGTCAGGGGAGGGCAGTTAAGGGTGACCAGGCCAGCAGGGGAGGGCAGTTCGGGGGGACCAGGTCTGCAGGGGAGGGTAGTTAGGGGTGATCAGGTTGGCAGGCAGAGTGGTTGGGGGCAATCAAGCAGGCAGTTGGGATGCCAAGCAGTCTTGGATTGTGAGAGGGATGTCTGATTGCCAGTTGGACATTCCCCAAGGGGTCCCAGATTGGAGAGGGTGAAGGTGGGGCTGAGGGACACCCACCCCACCCTCCAGTCCACAAATCTTGTGCACCAGGCCTCTAGTTATATATAAAGAAATTATGATGAGACTATGGGCCAAAACCCGATAGCAAAGGCTCCAATCCTCTTCTAGCAACAACAAGCAAGTCACTTGCATTTTTGATACTTTGGTTACTATATCCACACCACAAAGAAATGGGATCAGCTATCACTGAGATTTTCTTTACCTTAAACTTTCTCTGATTTATACTGACAGGTTCTATATGTATCATTTATCTTTGGAGATTGGCTTTCATGCATCTATATGTCAGGGAAAATCTCTGGGCCTATTACAATCTTGTTTCCTCATATACTTCACTAAAACTAGAAAATCTATCCAATGTAGTTGTTGATAACCAATCATTCTCAATGGGGTCAATAGGCATATTTCGGAAGTAACTGGATAATTTTAGATTTCATGAGATTTGGAACACAAAATCATTCTAATATCTTCAAGCTAAGTAGAATTGCAACAGAATGTCTGTTTCTCTCTACCCTCCACTTCACTTTACAAGTAAGGAAACTGAGCCCAAGATAAGACCGCTTGAGCCCAGTTATCATTATCAATGTTACTACCATGCAAAGAACTTTTTAAAGAAGGAATAACTCACTTTAAGAACTAAATAATGTAAATCACAATTAAAACTACAGAAACAAATTTTTAAAAAAGATAACGTGATAATCACTTGGTTGGTCTGGTTGAGGAGAAAGGTAAGATTTCTGGTTGAAGGCAACAAATGTATTTTATTTCAGAATAGAACTTTTTGGACAAATAGATAATACCTACGAATGTAACCCCTGGGAATGTGGACATAGGGGGAGAACTAGCCATTGGGCTTGGAAAGGATGAGCAAAAACAAATCTTAGATGCCACGTCCCCAGCCAGTTTTCCTGCCCACCCATCCTCCCAAGCTCCCAGTGTTCCTTGTCAAGTTTGGAGAGCTGGCATCTGATCTCTGTGGCACCTTTCCACCAAGATATAAAAATATATCTCTACTCTGGATGACACAATTAATTTTGGGCCTAAGAGCAATTTCTGTTTTGGGGATTAAAGTTCTCAACAAAATATACTATTAACTTGCAACCACGCCCAATTGTGTTAAGTGGAAAATTAAATAATCAGAGAATATTAAAGAAAAATGCACCCAAAAAGTAGATTCCTATTCACAGTGCCAGTAGAGCATCTTAAATAGATATAAAAGGCTAAATGCCAGATACAGGTTGCAAATACTCAGTATCATCTTTAAGAGCCAATTAAATAACGCCAGGCAGTGCAATGCCATCACTATCCATGACCACATTTATGTATCACCAAGGCTTCCTACTTTTAGGGTTGGACCTGGAAGAGGAATCTTTATCCTCTGGGCATTTAAACTGCAACATTTGGCTGCTTCCCACCCAATGAACAGTATATTTTAACCAATTTCTAAGACTACTTTTTCTCTTTCCATCTTGTATCTGTATCCTAGAATCTGACACCGACATATCATTTTTTTAGCTAAATCACTCTGGATTCTTAATAACTCTCTGGATGTCTGTAGGTGTTTTTGTTTTGGTTTGTTTTTTCTTCCTTTCCATTTATTCTACACAGTCATTTGCATCCCACTTCTCCATTAGACAATCACAGGGAAGCTGGAGAGATCCCATCTGTGCATTTCAGGGGGTGAAATCAAACAGCCCTGGGACAGGTGGAGCAGGCAGCAGGAAGGTGACCCCAGGCGTGCAGCAGGTGGGGTGAGCAGCATAGGCAATCAGCAGGCAGCAGGTAGTCTGAAGGGCAGAAAGTCCCATGCCGCCTGCATCCAGGCAGCCATTCAAGCAGGGGTTAGCAGGTAAGAAGGGTGACAGGAGGGCAAACCAGGCATGTGACCAATGGGGGGAGAGAAACAGAAGGCAATTAGTCAGGGGGAGAGGGCAGGTGGAGGGCAACCACTGACAATTATCAGGGGAAAGGTAGTAGGAGGGTAACAATAGGAAGCAGTTTTAAGGGGCCAGAGGACATCAGGCAGGTGACATGCAACAGCAATGCAAACACTGGACATGCTTTACCTGGGAAAAAAGCCTGGAGCAAAGAACCTGACTCCCTATCCTTGCAGCAGGACCTATGAGTTAGTGGGGCCTTAAGCAACCAAGAGGTGGGACCTCACACATATGTTATAAGTCATCACGTCAGAAAATATTTGCTCTGCACGCATTGCTCCTGTTCCAAAAGGACCTCAGAAAAGTGCTGTCTGGTAGCAGTGACAGAGAAAGTGGAGGTTAATTGCAGGGCAGGCCACTGCCTAAAATTTCAAGGAAAGGAAAAAATGGAGAGAAATTCCACTTCCTTAGTGTTTTCCAAGGGCCAGTCTCTGTCAGTGACTTTACCTCTGATAAATTTAACCAATGCTATGGCAGCACTTGCATGTTACTGTTATTATCTGTGTTTTTAAGTAGAGAAAATTGAGGTTCAAAGACAATAGGAAACTAGCCCAAGATCATACAGCTGGTACGTGGGAGCTGGGGGTGTAACGTGAGCCACACTGAACTCAGAATTCATCTTTTATGGCATGGTGATTCTCAACCTTGGAAAGCCCAACTTGATGAAGGTATGTCTTCATCCTTGTATACGAAGGCCTGGGTTTCTGCTGAACACAATTTTGTTGTTCAGAAGACTCATTACAGAACACAGTTTATCTGATATGAATAATATATAGATCCCTATTAATGATACATGAAGCCTCACATATCCTCAAGTTCCAGAAGCCTTCATGTTGGGGGTAGCACCAGAAACTGCTTTCAGCAGCTCATTGTGAAAAGCACACTCTGAAAACACATTGCATCAGAGATCTCCACGTCACTAGTCTCTCCACTCTGCACACTCACTGAGCCTTTCTGTCAGTTAGGACCCTTTCATCTGCAATTCACAGACAGCCCTGATGCAGATGGCAAGACCATTAGCATCTTTATTTGGCATCTCTAGAAACTCACATGTGGAGCAAGAGCAAGTGTGTCCCACCCACCCCAAGTTCTCGCTCTGCTCTGTTCCCCAGTGGCCTCCTCGTCAGCCCAGCAGCAGGATGGCCATTGCAGTACCAGAAGTTACATCCCATAGTTATCTGTTTTGGGAGCAAAGGACTGCCACATCTTGTGTCTCTTTCACAGAAGTAAAGAAAGTGACTCAGAAACCCTTTAACCCAAGAACACTTTCCCATACAACTCATTGACCAAAAATAATCATATATGAGTTCCAAACCAGTTGCCATGAAGGGGAATGGAGTTATCATGATGAATGACCCTATCAGAATCCACTCTTCCTCTGAGCTATGTCTTTAAAAAGGTAGATACCTGAACATAATGAAGATTCTTTTAGAGATGAGGGAAAAGATTGATACTGATTGGCAATGAAGAGTCTCTGCACCAGTCCTCAATTAATGACTGCTGAGAAAAGCAAATGACTAACTGTGAATGGTCTCTGAGCAGGTTTGATTGGGAAAGGGAATAAAGCCCTGGACGTGGAATTGTTTGGGGGATCATTACTCATCCCACAGAAGCAATGTGACCTTGAACAAATCACTTCATTTCCTCAACCTTGGTTTCCTCCTTTGTAAAGTGAAGAATGTAATACCTGCCCCATTTAACTCACAGAGTTGTTAGGAGAATTAATATATATGTGTAAATGCTTTGTGTATGACAAAGGGCTATGTAAATGTGAGATGTTATTATTATCAATATTCATAATTTAATCAACCTGGTTATTCTGTCAGTGAGCAAATATTTAATATTTTCTATGACCCAACTACCATTTGAGCAGTGGAGAACATGGAAAAATGTAACATCTAGGAAATGCATAAAACTCACCGAGGAATCAAATGCTGAATATGTCAGATTATATAATACATAATTTAAAATGCAAAACAACTTAAAAGGTGTTAGGAGAATTGGATGTACAATAGAAAAAAAATAAAGTTAGGTCAAGACATCATATTTAAAAATAAATTCTAAGTCAAATAAATATCTAAATATGGAAATCTATAAAAGTGTTAGACTAATTATTAGAAAATATTTTTGTTGAATATAGGGGTTTAAAGTCCTGAGGCCATAAAAAATTGATGTACTTTAATTCATAAGATTTTCAAGATCTTATAATAAAATATATCATAGCAAAATAAAACACAAATGACAATCTAGAATGAAATGTTTTTAACATTTATAACACAAAGTATTAATACCCATTAAATATTTTGAAATAATTAAAAAAGCCTTTAAGTATAAACCTGAACAATTTTTAGTAAAAGAACAATATAAATGTAAAAAGACTTGTTTATCCTAAGAAACAGTAACAAATAGTACTATTTTTGCCCAGATTTACAAAACTATTTATAGGTTGATAACCATTGTACAAATATGGTATAGGGAAATGAAAATGTGATGCCATGTGAGTAGGGTATAAACTTTTATAGTCTGGAAGGCAATTTGTCCATGTGGAATCGAAACTTAAATGACAAGAGTCTTTTTTTGTGAGGATTTTTTTAAAGAATATATTCTGTATGGCTACAGTTTGAGCTGTGGGAAACTCAAAATGACAAATACTTATTGACATGGTATTAGTTAAATAAATGGCAGAAATATATAATTTATATCACCATTAAAAATATTAAGGTAGAGCCCTGGATGGTGTGGGGCAGTGGTTAGAGCATTGGCCTGCACCTAAGGGTCTTTATTCGATACCCAGTCAAGGGCAAATACCTGAGTTGCAGGTTCAATCACAGGCGCCCCTTGGGGCATGTGCCAGAGGCAACCAAATGTATTTGCCTCTCTCACATTGATGTTTCTCTCTCTCTTCATCTCCCTCTCTTTTCCTCCCCACTCACCTCCCCCTCTCTCTTCCACTCTCTTTAAAAATCAAGGGGAAAAGTGTCCTCCAGTGAAGGTTAACAAACAAACAAACAAACAAAATATATAAAGGTAAATGTTTATGTTGCAATATAGAAAAATTTCAAACATGTGTGGCCAAGAGGCAAAAGCAAATTAGAAAGCTATAGGTGATCTATGAACTTAATTTTTCTTTAAAAATACTATGAACATACATTTACTTATTCAGATATAGACTCTCTCTCTCTCTCTCTCTCTCTCTCTCTCTCTCTCTCTCTCTCTCACACACACACACACACACACACACAGATATACAGTCAAAAGATTCTAGACTCCAGAGTGAGAAGTGCGATGCACTATTCTGAAAAAATTATGTGGTGCTCTAAAGGGGAAGAAATATAGGTTTTACACTTTGGTTGATAACTGTCTTTAAGACTGTACCTGTCCATGCACATGAGCTGATTTCAACTCTTCTGGCACTGAATCTACCTGTAACTCTCAAGTGATTGTTTTTCCTGTTCTGATGTTCTGTTTTAGTCCTTGCTCTCGCAAGCCCCATCATTAAGACTACTGCATGGTAGGCTGGTGAGATGGCCTGTTCCTATTCTCTATGGTAACCACTAAGCAGATGTGGCTATTGGGCAATTAAAATGTGATAGTGAAACCTGAAATATCCTTTAAGTATAAAATACTGGCCACCTTTCAGAAACTTAATATGAAGAAAATAATTTAAAAAATCTCATTAATATAACTATACTAGGGGCCCAGTGTACAAAAATTTGTGCACTTGGGGGGGGGTCCCTCAGCTTGGCCTGTGCTCTCTCACAGTCTGGGACCCCTCAGGGGATGTCCACCTGCTGGCATGCCTGGCCAGCCTAGATGAGGGGCTGATGGCTGCTTGCAAGCTGGCCAAGCCCCCCAGTGGGAACCCTCACCCCATGGGAGTGTGGCCAGCCTGGGTGAGGGACTGAGGGCCGTTTTCAGGCTACCCACAGCTCCCATTGACCCAATGTCCCAGTAAGGCTGGCTGGAATCAGGTTTCTGGGGTTTATTTATTTCTATAGATGAAACTTTGTTGCCTTGAGCGAAGGCCTAGGCAGGCAATGAAGCCTCCTGTTTGCTTCAGCTCCATGGCTTCTATAATTGAAACATTGTTGTCTTGAGCAGAGGCCCAGCCAGCCTAGGCAGGCAGTTTCCTGCATCGCTGGAGCAACAGAAGCCTCCTGTTTGCTCTAGCTCCATGGCTGCCAGTCGCCATCTTGGCTGGGTTAATTTGCGTGCAGCCACTCTGACTGGCTGATAGGCGTGACTTAGGTGTAATGGAGTGAGGGTCAATTTGCATATTACTCTTTTATTAGATTAGATATTGACTACCTATAAAAATGATATTGTGAATATATTGGGTTAAAGATTATTAAAATTAATTTTACTTGTTTTTTTTTCATGTGGCTAATAGACAATTTTGAATTAGACATATAGCTTATACTTGTGACTCACATTATATTTCTATTGGACAGTGCTGCTCTAAATCCTAAAATAATCTTATTTTTTCCCCAAGAACATCTAGCCAGAAATATGCCAGTGCCTGGAGACTCTGTTCTGTGCCAGTGCCTGGAGACTATTTTTCCCAAATTCCTACATTTTCTCCAAATTTCTACATTTTCCCCCAAATTCCCACATTTACCCCCACTACAGTTTTTTTTAATATATTTTATTGATTTTTTTACAGAGAGGAAGGGAGAGGAAGAGTCAGAAACACTGATGAGAGAGAAGCATTGAGCAGCTGCCTCCTGCATACCCCCCACTGGGGATGTGCCTGCAACAAAGGTACATGCCTTTGACCGGAATCAAACCTGGGACCCTCCCATCCACAGGCCGACACTCTATCTAGTGAGCCAAACCAGCTAGGGCCCCACTACAGTTTTGATTGTGTAAAACTAAGATCTGAGTAATAAAGAGAAATAGGCTTCAAAGATAGGAGCTGAGACCTGGGGAGTGAATATGAGTCCATAATGAATGAGTAGTTTCCTTGCAAAGTGACTGAGTTATGTTAGCACTGTTAAAAATGGTGAAATGGAGGAAGAACAGAGTTGGGGATGAAAGCAACCTACTTGCTTTTAAACAGGATGAATTTAGAAAAGTTAACATGCCCAGTAGACTTTAAGAGTGTGAAAATGAAACTGCAGATAAAAGTTTGAAATGGTGATTTAGGATAAGGAGACATCCATAGTCAGATTATGTTAGAAAACTACCTAATCAAATTGATTTTAAAATATTCTTCTATTAAGGCTTGCCAGAATTCATTTTGACAAAACCAAATTTAAAATAAAATGGTATGTAATGCCATATTCATTTTAATGAATCAGTGACATATAATTCTTAATAAGCAACAAAATAATAAAAAATAAAATATGTATATTGCCAGACATACCCATGATATATGCTATTGTTTTTTAATATGAGATTTTACATTCTCATATCTAAGTATCATCATTTTTCATTTGTCAATTAGGTAATCATTACACTTAATTTTACATATACTTAGAGACAGATATTGTATTCAAGTCGGGAAGGATATACAATGCATCAATCACAGGTTCTCAATAAATTATTGTTGAATGAATAAACTAATTATTTAATTCAGAATATGAAAATTTCAGGCTTCAGTTCTTAAGAAATGTGTTATCTAATTATGGATTTATTTACCCCAATCACACAATATGGCGTATTTGGTCCAGGATGCACTAAATAACCCAGTATTTTCTTTCCTCTGAGAGGAGAAAAATTCCATTGGGAGGGTTGATAAATGTTAGTGAAGAAGAAGGTAACTCATATGGGTTTTAGAAATATCAAAAAATAAAATTCAAAAGAAGTGCCAGAGATAAAATAATAACAACATAAAAAAACAACAGATTTCCAGTTTCCAATCTGGCATATAAGGAACTTAGAAGTAACTGTTACCTACTAATAAATAAAAAGGTGGACAAACTGAAAAATCAACAACTCCACTTAGATCTAACAGAGAAGTGAGGTCCCTGGATAAATCACCCCCCCCCAAATTGGAGAGATAGATAGATAGAGAATATCACAATTTCCCAAAGGAGAACTCAATAATGGAATCCTCTCAGGGACCAGTGCTAGGGTGGGAAACCCCAACTGCAACAGACAAATGGCTGGAGGCTCAGTGTGGACAGAGTATAAAGATTCCATGGCAACCCACACCCTTTTGAGTTAAGTCTCCACAGCCCTACCCAATTCTAACATGAAATACTGGGGTGGGGGTGGGGCAGGAATCCCCTTCTGGTTCTGACAGGGGAAGGGGGGGAAATAAAACATTTTTAAATACCTCAGACTATCTTGTTTTTCCTAACAAGGTCTTCCTCAGGAGAAAAAAATTTTGCCAGAATGTAACTTATTGGGGTTTTATCAGAGTTTAATCTACCTAAGAGAAGGGAAATACTCAGCCCTCTCTAGCTTTTGACATGAAATAAAACTACCTAACTCCAGCTCTCTCTTTCCTTCTGTACAGTGATTTTCAACAGGTGCGCCACAAGAATTTTAAAAACAAGCAATACCGGACTACCTAGTCAGGGGCACTGGGCTCTTCTCCCTTATACTGTCAAATAAAAATATGACAACAGCCAACACAACAATAGATGTCCAGTGTGAATACATAAAAAATATACTTATTTTCTATCAGATTGGCCAAAAATATTTATGTTTTTAGTGTGCTGCAGAATTTTAGTAGTTTATGTGTGCTATGGAATGAAAAGGTTGAAAATCGCTGACATGGGGGAAGGGAAATACCCATAAAATCAGTAATTCTGAAAAGTCCCAAAATAGATTTTAATATAAGAAATAGTAAAGAACACACACACACACACACACACACACACACACACACACACACACTGAGTAGCCAGATTATTATGCTCACCTGACGTTTGTAGGCAAATTAGCTATAATTTTGTGCTGAAGTTGCTAGAGGGCCAGACCATTACAAATAGGGAAGCAGGTTGTAGAAGTGATTTTTTTGAAGATATGGGTAAAAAACATGACTTAACAGCCTTTGAACATGAGATATATTTGAATGTGAATAGCCAGATTACAATGACCACCCCATCCACTTCCTTGGGCCACCTCTTGCCTTCACTACTGTGGAAATTCTTCTTATCATTGACTCCATGAGGTGTTGAAAGGTGATGCGAGGAATCTGACACCATGCCTGATGAATAGCACTGTCCAGTTCTGTGATATCTGATGGTTGTGGAACCAGCTGCCTGATGGTTCTTTCAACTTTGTCCCACAAATGCTCAATTGGATTGAGATCTGGTGATTGTGGGGGCCACCTAAGAAAGGTAAAGTCTCCCTCATGTTCTTGAAACCACTCCTGCACAATACAAGCACCGTGACACAGAGCATTGTCTTGTTGGAAGAAGCCATCTCCATTGGGATATACCATCAACATGATATGATGAACTTGATCAGCAACCATACTTAGGTATGTTGTGCTATTCAGATATTGTTCCACACAAATCCAAGGGCCCTAATCATGCCTGGAATATATGACCAAACCATATCACTGCCCCCACCAGCTTGAAGGCTTATACACATGCATGGGGTGCATGCTTTCATGCTGTTTCTGCCAAATTCTCACTCTGCCATATGCCTGATGCAACTGGAAATGTGATTTATCGGACCACATAATTTTTTTCCAGTGCTTGATTCTCCAATCCTTGTGTTCCTGTGTGAATTGGAGACATTTTATCTTGATAATTGCAGATAGCAAAGGTGTTTGGACAGGCCTTTGGCTTCCATATCCCATATGATGCAGTGTATGGCTAATCGGCCTACAAATGTCAGGTGGTCATAATAATCTGGCCACTCATATTCAAATACATCCCATGTTTAAAGGCTGTTAAATTGCATTGTTTAAACATATCTTCAGAAAAAAATCACTTCTGCTGTCATGGTAAACAACCTGCTTCCCTATTTATAATGGTCTGCCCCTGTAGCAACTTCAGCACAAAATTATAGCTAATTTGCCTACAAATATCAGATGGTCATAATAATCTGGCCACTCAGTGTGTGTATGTGTTCTACAGGAAAGTTGGAAGACTGATATAGTGAACACTTATACAACCATTACCAGAACCACTAACTGTTAACATCCTACAACATGCACATGCACTCTCTTGCTTTCTCTCCCCTCACATTTACAGAATTATTTGAAAATTAGAAGCCCAGTGCATAGGATTTGTGCACTGGGGGGGGGGGGGGGGGGGGGGGGGGGGGGGGGGGGGGCAGGCATGGCCTGCTGTGGGAGTGCTGTTCATCCTGGTCAGCTAAGCAGCACTCCCACTGTGGGAGCGTACTGACCACCAGGGTGCAGCTCCTGCATTGAGTGTTTGCCCCTGGTGGTCAGTGGGCTTTATAGTGACTGGTCGACCGGTCATTCTGGTTGTTCCGCTGTTCGGTCGTTTGGCTCTTATCATAAGTGATATATAGTTATATGGTTCTTACGTGTTCTGAACAAGAGAAGTTACTTTTACTCACTGGTATCATATTTCATTGCCCCACCACCACCATCCCTAAAAAGAAATGAACAAAGTTCAGGCTTTGTACAGACTGATTATGTACAGTGACACCTTAAGAAATCCACATAAAAGGACTGCTCTCAGGGCACTATAGAGTTTCCTCCTCAACCTTTGCTCTTCACATGGGATCCTAGAATAGGAAGGACCACATAATTTATTTCCTAAACCAGGACACTTCTGATGGTGAGAGAAGATACTGTTAATAGTTAATCCAAGATGGCAGGTATAAATGCGACTGTGACCAATACCAGGGTTGTGGTCATTCTACCTTGAGTGTGCAATATAGGTGCAGATGCTGTGGAGTAACTTAGGCACTACCTTGCTGCTTAACTCACCTCTAACAGGTACAGTCCTGGAGGACAGCAGGCAACTCCACCAGCTCATAAATCTAAAGCACGATTCTCAGTCAGGGTCTGTATGATTAACTCTACAAATAAAAAGATAACATTTTGGTCTTTGAAAAAGAAAAGAATTTAACAGAACTGAATCCAATGCCAATGGGATTCCATATACACCATTGTAGTAGGGGTCAACTAGTCAATAGGCTGAACTTGTTGAACACTCAAACCTCAACACCGCTGTCAGGTCTTCAAATAATTTCTCATGGGTCCTTTAGACAATAGCTTGAAAAAATGCACCATAGGTCAAGGATCTGATTGCTGAGTAGCACAACAGTTTTTATTTATGTTTTAAATGGATTTTTGGAGAGAAAAGAAGGGAGAAGGAGAGAGAAAGAGAAACATCTCTGCAAGAGCAAAACGCTGATTGCTGTCTGCTGCCTACTGCCTGCTGCCTACCAGGGATCAAGCCCCCAATCCAGCCATGTCCCCTGACCAGGAATTGAAACGGCAACCTTTTGGTGGCTGGGACTACACCCAAGCAACTGAGCCTCACAGGCCAGGGCCACAATAGTGTTTTTCTCTAAACCTGACATAAGAAAATGTTTTTACAAATTTAATTTTATTTTTCCATCTGATTGTAACTCTGCAAGTCAAAATGACCGCTTTTCTTGTTCATTGCCTACCCTGGTATCATTGTTTGATACTAACAGACCCAGTAAGTCACTCTTTCCGATAGTACCAAACAAATGTGGACATACAGTCTTTTACTTGAAAAAAACACAATGATACCAAAATAGTTGGCAAACTGAGATGAAATTTCACTACCATCAAGGTATCCATAGACAAGACAGAGTTTAAAATGCATAAAAGAGGTAGGTATTTTTCTAGGGCATGGCTATAGGGTTAAGACTCGGACTGACCTGTTGGCAAAGCCACAAACAAGTCCTAGCTTAGAGAGCACAGCCCTCCAAGCATAATTAGGCTTGACCTTATGATGCTCCTAGATCTTATCTGGGTAGCCAACTGGCTGAGGGAGATGTAGCAAGTGCTGTCAAAACAAGTGATACTCACAAGAACATTGTAACTATGGTGACCACTACATTGTTTACCTTTGGTTATAAAATAAAAGCTCAGTTTGCCTCTGGATCTCTCTCTGTGGTCTCAGCCAGGCACAGGAAGGTCCACCTAGACCCAACTTATTCTCTTTGTCTGTCATTTCTTCATCATTTGCTGCCCTCACTCCGGCTTGTGGAACCCTTGGCTGAGCTGGCTTGGCATGTATTTTAAAATGGTCTGAATCTCTAGAGACTCCATCTCAAGTCAGTATAGATCAGCCTAGCTAAGCAAAGGAGGGGCAGGAAGCATGATTGCATATTACCAGCAGAAAGAGTACCTGCAGTGTCTGAAGCTCTCCTCACTGGCTTCAGAAAATCTCCTTTTAGATTAAAGTCATCCCCATGGAGGCTATCCAGACTACTTGGTCAGCAGGGCAAGGGGCCAGTAGTGTCACACCAAGTGAACATAAGGACAAAGGCCAGCTCTTCTAAGAAACAGAGGAGCCAAGGCTGAGAGAAAGCACTGGATTCTGAGCTACTCAGGAAGGCTTCAAAGAAGGGATGCTCACTGAACTGAGGTTTGACATGTGAATAAGAGAGGGATTGATAATGCAAACAGCCAATCTTTTAAAAAAGGAACAAAGCATCCCTGGTCAGTGTTGCTCAATGGTTAGACTGTTGGCCTGAGCACAGAAGGGTTGAGGGTTCAGTTCCTGGTCAGGAATAGATGTGTCTCTCTCATCTCTTTCTCTCTCTTTCTTTCCCTTCCCTCCCTGCCTTCCACTCTCTAAAAATCAATGGAAAAAAATATCCTCTGGTGAGGGTTAACAACAATAACAAAAGGAATAAAACCATTGAAGATATGGAAGCAAAATGCAATTCTACAATGTATCAAGTGGATGAAGTACTTTGATTTGTATCATCTCCATCATCATAACCAATTTGGGAGATATACTGGATAATGTTATAATTTCTAAATTGTAGATGAGGAAACTTAAATATGGACAAAATTTAAGTTTGTGTTTTAAGCGACAGAATGGCATACAGACTTTGAAGTAGTATTTTTATATTTATTATTATTTTATAGATAAAGGAAGTAAAATTCAGAGAAATCAGCACACAAGTGGCAGTCAGAACTCAAACCAGGGGTCTCAGGTTCCACACTCCTGATTTCTCACTCCACCCTATTGACTGAAGAAAGGGGAAATAGGGTCCGAGAATCCATTAAGAAAGCCAAATCCAAAGCACACATGACAGGAAAGAAGTTATTTCCCAATGGAATTGCTGGTCACTATAAGGAAATACAATCTCAGGGAATAGATATGCTAGACAAGTACCCAGGGACACCAATCAGTATTCCCAAGACTTTTAGTAGCTTTGTCCAGCTTCTAGTCAATCCTCTAGAATATTACAGTTGTTCCATTCTCTGTGCTCTCTCTCCTTTCCCTGTGCTTAGAGTTTTTGATCTCTCAGCTTGACTTTCTGCATCCCCCAAGGTCTTGTTCCATGAACACGGCTCAGAAACTTTACATACCTTTCCCTGATCTGAGCTGCTAGGGCACTTGTCTCTAAAATACACATTAACATGGCATCATTCTATGTACAGTGAAGAGGTCATATGTTCCACTGCTGATCCTTGTGCCAAGACAAAACAGAATGCTGTTATTTGGTTTTGCTGAGAGCAGACTGTTCCCCAGGAAATCATGCAGCATTTGATCCATATCCCCTTTACACAACTTTGGAAGATATTTTTTCTCTCCAAATTCTCTGCTCCCTGACTTCTAGTGATGTTTTATATTTTGAATAAGTTTGAGGATTCATTTTGAAAATGTTTGTTCCGTACTTTAGCACTCTTTACAAAAGCAAAGGAAGGCCCACCAATTTATTGGATGCAAGGGCCTGAAACCTTGGCTCAGTGAGTCTGCTGATACCTCAGACCTAAAACGCAGTTGAATTTTCATCCAGCACCATCTTTGACTTCAAGCTGTGAGAGCACAGGTGTTTGGAGGCTCCTGTCTCTCATTTTTTCACATCCAGGGAATCAGCAATGTCTCATGTGCCCTGGCACCGGTCCTCATGCCCCTCCTACTACCAAGGAACCAATCGGCATAATCACAATGCATTTTGGCTCCTTTCTTGTCATCCTTCTGGTTTAGGACAGGTACCTGCCAAGTTGCTCATCATTTGGCTTTGCTTTTTGAAACTGGCAACAACTTAGATATAAGATATTAATGCTTTGTTTCCTAATTACTGTAAAGGGGAATGCTGTTGTCCCCATGCCACTTGGACGAAGAGCTTTGGTGTGCGCGTTCTAGAAATCTGCATTGCAAATGGAGCTGCCTGGTTTGGTGGTCTTGATATTCTAGAAGTAATAAGAATCAGCTGGAATTCTAACAGTAATCTTTAAAAGCCCCTTTTGCTTTGAAAGCTGCAGGGAAAATGTAAGAGACAGGAGCAGTCAGCAAAATACAGATGCAATCATGACAATGCGATACTATGAGACTGAAGACAAGTTTTCAGTCTGAATAATATATTTTTCACTATATGCTTTACTAAACAGTTTAGAAGCATTTTGAAAATGTAATCCTCACAAAACACTGTGAGGGTGATATCATGATTATTCTCAATGTATAGATTATGAAATAGAGACTTAGAGATCACAATAATTTACAAAACAACTATAGGTACCAAGTGTCAACTGAAATACAAACACAAGTCTAAGTGATATCAGAAACAAAGCTCTTCATCACTACCCTATTTTGTTTTCACCAATATATAGTAATTTCTCCCTGACTAGAGGGATAATTTCCCTCTTGTATAAGTTTCTTGCTAAATGTTTATTATTCATCTTTCTACTAGGGGCTTGGTGCATTAAATTCATGCACGGGGGGGGGGGGGGGGGAGGGATTCCTCAGCCCAGCCTGCCCTCTTTCACATATTGGGAGCCCTCAAGGGCTGTCCTACTGATGGCTTGGGCCCTCAGCTTGGCCTCCCTTTGTGGGAGGTGACCAGGTTAATCAGGGAAGCCTCCAGCCCCATCACCCCTCTCCTGGAGCCACTGCCAGTCACTGCAGCCACCAACATGTTTTCATCATCACAAACTCCAGTCCCTTCACCATGAAAAAAATGACAACTTTCTTTAGGCATTTTCAAGATGTATCTTTCACAGGATATGACATTTCTTTCTTTTTTTCTTAATCCTCACCTGAGGATATGTTTCCATTGATTTTTAGAGAATGTGGAAGAGAAGGAAAAAACAGAGAGAAACATCAAAGTGAGAGGAACACTTTGATTGGTTGCCTCCTGCATATGCCCTGATCTGGGTCCTGGCCAGGGAGAATCCTGCAACCTAGGTACATGCCCTTGGTCAGAATTGAACCCAGAGCCTACAGTCAGCAGGCTGAGGCATTACGCACTGAGCCAAACCAGCTAGGGCAGGATATGACATTTCTTAGTTCTCCAGCAGTGGACCTTCATTTTTTTTCTGCAGGAGTGTGGTAGAAAAATCCTAGGTCACCTTTTTGGATTCTTATTTCCCAAGTTACTAAGAATATTACCAGTGGCATACAGGGAGCTTAGCCAATGAGCAGTCAGAAAAGGTGTTTCCTCTGTAGTTCACTCCGACCACCGGCTCCACCCCTGCCTCTCCAAATCCCAGCTCCACCCCTGAGATCACTGGCTCTGCCCTTGCCCAGGCCTGTAGTCTCTGCCTGACACTGCAGGCCTGGGCAGAAGACCCGCAAGCCCCTCCAATCGCCAGATTCACATTTCCCAGGCCTCTGCGATCACTGGCTCTGATCCTTCTCCCTGCCATCACTGGCTCTGCCCTTGCCCCACTGGCATCCTCTGGCCAAGGCTACAGGCCTGGGCAGGAGACCCCCAGGCTCCTGCCATTTCCAGATCCACCCTTGCCCCACTACAACCTATGGCCAAGGCTACAGGCCTGGGCAGAGGATCCCCAGACCCCTGCATTGCTGGCTCCACAACTGCCCAGACCCCTACAATTGCAGGCTCCACACCTGCCCCTCCAATCACTGGCTCTCCCCCTGCCCAGGCCCTGAGGCCTCTGGCAAAGGCCTCTGGCCTAAGCAGGGGACCTCCAGCCCTTTCTGATCACCAGTTCTGCCCCTCAGGCCCCTCACCTCCCCTGCCACCTGCCTGACTAACAGACCTGACCACTTCAGTGGCGGGGCTGAACCAGACTGGGTGACACCATCCTGTGGCCAAGGGGAAGCCATCTTTGTGATGGAGTTATGCGTAATTTGTGAGGAGGAAGAAAATTTCCTCTATCCTGGTAAATTCTTCGAGCTGGTCGAATGATCACACGAGACAGATAAACAAGAGAAAATAACCAAATTTAACTACATATGTAGATACATACAGATGAGATCCCCACACACATGAGAGGTTCTAAAACAGTGAAGGTGATCAGATATCAAAGGTAGGGAATCTTCTCTAAACAGGCTCAGAATTCTTGCTAAAAAAAATTGGGAGACACATGATCAGCAAGAACAGACCCAGAAGCCCAATGTTTAAACCTAGATGAGGAGAGGGCTTTGAAGAAGCTGATTATAGTTTGGTCAAGGAGAGACTCTTGGTCACCTTCCTTAAATAAGACTTTAAGCTGTCCTAACATTTATTAGGAGATGCTTTGATTACTCTTGAATGCATATAGTGTTTCTTCAGCTGTTCCTTTGAAAAAGTTTTAACACCTAACTGGTATGTTTGATAGCATTATAATAATATAGTTATTACATAACAAAAGGAATAAACAAGAAGACTAAAAAATATAGGCATGGTCTTTATACAGCTCTGCTAGAAATCTGTAATTTAACATTCCCCAAGTCTGGTCCCAATGGGGAAGAGACTGGACAAAGGCAGTTTGCACACCTCACAGTAAGGTCTGAGTGACCTGGAAAGGTGCCTACCTGTCTGTCAATCACAGCTGGGGACAGATTGGCCAGAACAGGTGTGGCCACTGTAAGGGTGAAAAACAGAATATTAACTAGTACACTTCTGGACAAAGGAAGTTCTCTCTTGGCCCTTGTGCCCTGGGCTCCTGGCTCTCCTGTTGCAGGGCTGTACTCCCCTGCACCTATGTGGCTCATGGCCATGTGGGACCACACAATGGATTCATGGACTGAATCTGAACTGAACGTATTGGACTCACTCCAGTATGGACCATATACTTTGGACACTGGCTTTGCTTTTGGCTCTACTGAAATCCCAGCTACACCTTTTCCAGGGATGGATTAAGGGACAGGGGACTCTACAACCTGGGGAGTATAACTCCACACAAATAGTCGTTTACCACATCTCATTCTCCCATGGGAGCTTGGAAAAATGCTCATATCAGCGGTGCCACAAGAACCTCGCTCCCACAAGCAGTGGAGAAATTTGATTCTCCAGTATCACCTTCATTAATTAATGAGTTGAATAAAACCTTTGATACACACATTCATATTATTGATATTCATGATTTTACTTTTATTGAAAATTGCCCTTTAACACAGATAACAAAATAAAAGGTAAGTTTCCTGTGCAGTTGTATAAGGCCACAGGTCACCATTGTTCAACTGGCTTTCAATTTAGGAACAATTCATTCCAGAAATTGTCTAATCATTGATGAACATTTTTGGGTTTTGTTACAATTAGCTACAGAGTGTCTTGAGCAATTTCCTGTTGGAGAGCACATGAGACTTGATTGGAAAGTTTGTAAGGAGGACATTCTGAGAAAAGGGAAGTGTGTGGAAGGCCATCTGACATGTTTATTAGAATTCTGACTTAGGGGAGACTTAGAGGAGTGCCTTAGGTGGCACCCTTAATTATTCCTTGACCTTTCCAAACAAGTCTGTGCACATGCAGATCCCTGGGTGCTTACTGGAATCCGCATGCCTAATTTTTGGGTACCCTTGCCTAAAGGACAATTCAAACACATGTGTCCTCCCAAGATTACTACCCTTCTGTTTGGATCTAAAGATAAAAACTGCAATAAAAGCCTAAGGAGGCAGGCAATCGGGGGCTGCCTGATCCCTTTGGCCAGGCTGTCCCTTAGCTATCTCTTTCACAGCAAACTTTGTGTCAGATTAATCCATTCATCTGTGGCACAGGGTCTGCTGGTCGGTCTGGCAATTTTCAATAAGAAATTTGGTAATGATAACTAAGTACCTTAAAGTGCTATGATGACCCTCGGAGAGATGAACAATAAAGTTAAGATCCTCTTTTAGAGGCAAATAAAATTTTTGAACTTTGCCTTTTTTACATACAATTCTGTATAAGCTCAGAGATTTTGCCCCTAACATAGGGTGCAAGGAAAAGACAAGAGAAATAGTTGATGAGAACAATGAATTTGTGCAAGAAGTTGGCTGTTTTCTTCCCTCTTAAAATTCATGTTGGGATTTTCCTTAGTTTCATATGTGTGTGTATTTTCTGTTTCAGGTTGGATAACAATAACATCAATTTTTTTTTTTAGGATGTTCTGCCCCAGAGCATAGCAGAATGTAAGGCAATTGGAAGTCATACAGAGTGAAGACCCCTTAGGTTGCCTGCAAGCAACTCAACCAAGTGGGAGTCAATGTTACTGTTTCCTTTCAATTATGCTTGTTCTTTTTTGTTTTTCCTTTTCAAGCCTGTTTTGGATTGTAAAACCTTGAATTGAAAACTCAACATTAGCAATTCAAATTCTAAACTGAGCTTTTTAATGCTAAATACTTGTGGATATCATTTGAGAAGATTGTCAAGTTAAACAATGTGGATTTTTCATATTCACAGCAAAGCAACTTTGCAGATACTACCCAGTTAAGATCTCAGCCATGATATTCATCTTGTGCTTATGCAAAAAACCCAGAACCAGCAAAGTATTTTGTAAATTCAGCATTTAGTTATCTGTTACCCATTAAGAGAAAGAAAAGCAAACATTCCCCCTCCTAACACTTTTATTCATGCCTGAAGCTAAGCAAGGAGAAAGGGAAAGGGTTTTTAGAATTACAAATAGAACCTTTAAATTGTAGAAACTTGCTAATTTCATTTATGAAAGTACTGCCTAACTTCTGCTTTTTCTCTCTCAGTTGTTATTCAAATCTTTGTCCATAGCCAAAGAGAAAGAGAGAGACTAATCCTACCAGGAATTTAGTGAATTTTCTTTTAGAGATCTGACATAAATGCTGCATATTTGAATATGCAAATTTAATGAAACAGATTGCCAAGAAATGAAAAATGGTTGTATGTTTAGCCCTAGGAAGTTAGCCCAGCTTAATAGAGCTGACAAAGAGTTAAGGAGTACCCACTTGCAAAACTCAAATAAGGAGGAATGTGCATATAATTTGCTAACCTAACGGGGAGGGATTCTGAAAGGTGAGCTGGATTGTAAAGACCTAGATTCTCCCAAATTAGAAATAGAATTCTTTTCAAAAGGCCCAAATATATTCTCCTGCATAAAATAAAGAAGGTTTTATTCATGTGATATCTGAGTTTATTTCTAACTTGAAAATTTTCCCATCTTCCTAATATATACCAAAAGTTCACACTATAGGGAAGGTATTTTATGCCATGACTGTGAGGAGGAAACTTATCTTTGCAAGGCTTGTCAGGCCATAAAAACTAAACAATGCACTGCCTTGGTGGGGGTGGGGGGAAGGTCTTTATCGCTGGCCCCAGGACAGACCATCTGATATAACCTGGGAACCCAAACCTGGGGGCCTTCCAGTAAGCCCACAAAGGGGGAAGAACCATATCTGCAAGATAAAGACCCCAGAAGCTTATAAAGAGCAAAGCCTCTATATATTACCTCACTCTGATTTGGAAAAACTCTCCCAGGGTCCACTAGTCACTAGTGTTAATAATAAAAGGGCTCCTCCCTTTCTCTATGAAGCGTGCTTGGCATTTCTTTGCTCGTCTGTAACAATTGAGCACCTGTGAGTTTCACTGTTTTGTGCAGTTTGTATACAAATATGGAAAACATGTCACCCCCAGTCCCTATGGTCATCTTTTGTTTTATATTTCAGTCTTATATAGTTTTCCCATTTTTAGCATATCCAGTAAGTTTAACTAACAAAGGGGAAAGTTTAATAAAATTATATTTTTAGGCCCCAAAGTGTTCTCTATTGCCCTGCTAACTAATTAAGATTTTTCTTTTCTAATTCCTCTTTCTCATGTGTGGTAAAGCACAGCCACCTAATTTTTATAGGTTTAAGAAATTGAAATTTAGTTGATATTAGTTGTTCTTTTAGATTTACAGTAATCATTTTGGAAGGTTGTCAATATCAATTTCCAGCCTACACAACTCTTCCATACCACTCTAGGAATCAGGTCAAAACTATCCTTGGGTAGAAATTGGTCAAAATAGACCAAAGATGAAAAGAAAGAAAAAATAAACAAACAAAAAACTCTCAAATAATTTCAAGGTAGAATGAGATAAACAAATAATGATTTACCCAGTGTCCAGGTGGAAGATCAAGAAATATATTTAAATTTTAATAATATGTCACACATCCTGACCCCTAGTGTTGACAGAATTTACCAGGCGACCAAAAAAATACATAGACATACCCGGAGATACAGGAAAAACAAACAAAAAAAAAACAAACACATTTATTTCCAGATGTACTAGTACTGTGACACAGGGGAGCCTATTTCCAAATCCTAAGCCAATATGGAGGAACATCTCTTTTTATACCCTTTGGTTTCTTTGTCCCGCAAATATGGATCATTCTTCTGGAACCTTCGTGGGCTTTGCAAAAAGCCCCATGTGTTGGGATGGGGGCTGTAAGATCGCACCTAAAGGCCTGGCCTGGCACCAGCACTGGTAACCCCTCCAAAGGTTGTGTACTGTTCATGGTTTATGGCTTTTGTTAAATGGAAATATTTAGGTAAACAGGTCTTTAAGACCTGGTAATTAAAGAAGGGGCAGTGATTAGACCACAGGATAACAGGAATGTGCGTTAGGTATACAGAGTCAGGCTGCTGGCAGCCCCACCCCGCAAATGTCTCATTTTCCTCATCACTAGAGTATAGTTCCAGTTCTGTTTAATTAAAGACTGTGTCTTTGTGTTACATACCATTTCTTTCTTTTTTTAAAAAATATATTTTTTATTGATTTTTTACAGAGAGGAAGGGAGAGGGATAGAGAGTCAGAAACATCGATGAGAGAGAAACATTGATCAGCTGCCTCCTGCATAACCCCCACTGGGGATGTGCCCACAACCAAGGTACATGTCCTTGACTGGAATCGAACCTGGGACTCGAGTCCGCAGGCTGACGCTCTATCCACTAAGCCAAACCAGTCAGGGCAACATACCATTTCTTAAATTCCATCATTTTCTAGTGTGACAGAATATGCCATCCCAGAACACGCTGCTTTTGCATATGAATAATTTGGGAAATAGCAAACAACTGAGTAGCTCTAGAAAAAGGGAAGAGTTATACTGTTCTAAGGAAAATTTATATTTATAAAAGGATCTTCATTTGTAAGGGTATCTCCCTCTCTGTACTAAGAGAAGGATGACTAAATCACAAGAAACTTTTTTCAAAGGTACTTACCTAAATCTGTGTTACAAACCTTACTTTCGTTTACAGTAATTTTTCTAATTGTAATGGAGTAAAATGCTGGGTCTCTCTGACTCCATCTTGTTTAAACCTGCTTCGTTCCCATGGCCTTCAGCCTAATAGTGTCAGCTTAGTTTTGCATACAGATGTATTAATCATTAGGAGAAAGACTTGAGTTTTACAACAACAGCCCCTCCCTTGTACTTGTCCCTTGACAGAAAAGAAGCCTGAGCTCTGTACTTGAAGATGCATCTGAGGTTTCACTAGGGCTCCCATCTACTCAGTAGGCACCTTCTCCATAAACAAACCCTTCCTTATTTCAAACTATAATGTTTAGAGTTTTTACTTTCAAAGTTTCAGGTGCATAACTTTTGGACCTGTGACATTATTCCTTCCTCATAACTGACCTACTCATTACTCCTCCCTTTTTTGCATTTAAGTGAAAAATGTATTTAAGCCTGAATTCTAAGCCACCTCTTGGAGTTACTCCTTTTTCCCTGGTTATCTCACATGGACCCAAGAATTGTATGTGTTAATAAAATATGTGCTATTTGTTTATCTCTTGTTAATATATATGTTATTATGGATTTCCAGCAGAGAACTTGGAAGATTAGAGTGAAATTTACTTTATTCCCTCCCTAAAATTTTATAATAAAAATTATTAGAAGCCACATCCATTATGCATTCGGCAATGGTTTACAGAAAATAAAAACACATAATTATTATAGTCAGCATTTATTATTTATAATAAACCAGATTTGTTCTAAGCAGTTTATGGGCATTAACTCACTTAGTCAAAAAAGTACATACCCAGAAAGATTAAGTAACTTATCTAAAGTCATATACCTGGCAGGTAATAGAGCTGGGATTTGAATCTAGGCACTCTGGCCACAGAGCTAAGTCCTTAAAATTTCATTTTGTGCCCTAGCTGGTTTGGCTCACTGGATAGAGCAGTGGCCGGTGGACTGAGGGGTTCCAGGTTCAATTCTGGTCAATAGCATGTACCTTGGTTGCAGGCACAGCCCCAATGGTGGGTGTGCAGGAGGCAGCTGATCGATGTTTCTAACTCTCTACCTCTCCCTTCCTCTCTGTAAAAAATTAATAAAATTTATTTTTAAAAAAATTTCATTTTGCTAACTCTCATGATGTTAGAAGGTAGAGACCATTCCATATATAACATGAACATCTTTTACTAGACAATGACTCAAGGAAACAAATAGAAGGTATCATATGAATTTGGTACTATATGTATATTATTTAACAAGTTATTTAATTTCTTTTGACAATTCATTTTCTTTGAGTGAAAATGTACTACAACAAAAGGGTATATAGTGAGTAACAAGTAAGGAAATTTATTACTAACATTTCCAATATGTAAGCATGAATCTTTTGTGAGCAAAGTAGGATGCTATGAAAAGCAAAATAATTTATTTTTCACATAACTTTATCCTATTCACGTTGACACTCTTGTAATAACCAGGTTATTTAACAACTAGAGGCCTGGTGCATGAAATTCGTGGAAGGGATGTGTGTGTTCCTCATCCCAGTTTGCACCCCCTCCAATCTGGGACCCCTTGAAGGATTGGGCCTAAACAGGCAGTTGGACATCCCTCTCACAATCCAGGACTGCTGGCTCCCAAACACTCGCCTGCCTGCCTGCCTGATTGCCCCAAACTGCTTCTGCCTGCCAGCCTGATGACCCCCTAACCACTCTCCTGCTAGCCTGACCTCTGAATGCTCCCCTGCTGGCCTGATCACCCCTAACTGCACTTCCTGCCAGCCTGATCACCCCTAACTACCCTCCCCTACAGGCCCGGATCCCTTCCAACTGTCATCCCCTGAAGGCCTGCCCCCCCCACAACTTCTCTCCCTTGGGCCTTGTCCCCCCCAACTACCCTCCCCTGTAGGCCCAGTCACCCCTAAATCCCTCCCCTGGTGGCCTGATCGCCATCGCCCTCAACTGCTCTCCCCTGCTGGCCATCTTGTGGTGGCCATCTTGTGTCTACATGGGGGAAGCCATCTTTGACCACATGGGGGCAGCTATCTTGTGTATTGGAGTGATGGTCAATTTGCATATTACTCTTTTATTAGGTAGGATAAAGAAGTGAAAAGGAAGTCTAAATATAGGCATGCTATTTACAGGGCTTTTCCAAAATACTATATTTTACATGCCTAAGTCTGTTCTCTGCTCATTGATGAGGAAAGGGCCCAGAGAAAGGCAGCGAAGAGGCATGCCCAATAAGATCTGAGTAACCTGGGAAAAAACTTGCTCATCAATTACACCTGGAAGCAGGTAATTTGTCGGGATGGACACAGCCATAGCAAGAGTACAAAATCTAAACATATAAACTTCTAGACAAAGGAGCCAACCCTTCACTGGCTCTCAAGTACCAACCCTCTTGGGACTCCTGCTGCAGGGCCTGCTCTCCCCTTTGCCCACATGGCACATGGCCTTGTTGGACTCCACACGTGGACTGATGGACTTTAATGTGGTCTAAATAGTGAACCACACCAAGTTGCAATGTGAAATGGAAACTCTGGACATTGGCCCTATTTCTGGCTCTGCTAAAAACCCAGCTGCACCTATTCTAGGACTGGCTTAAGAGGCAAACAAAGCTCTTTGAAAACTGATAATGTAACTCCATGTAAATAAAGCCTTACTCCATGTACCAACCTCTGTGGGGGCTTCTGGAAATTCTTATTTCAGCTATGCCCGAAGAACCTCACTCTACCAAACAACAGGCAAGTTTCATCCACTGGCATCAATATGATACTAATTCTTACTTTGTCCTTTCCAAAAACATACATAGTTTGAATGGTGCTTTTATTTTTGACACAGAAATGCTAAGTGTATTGCTCTCAACACTGTTAAATTTATGTGAGCTTAATACAATGACTACAACAATCTTTAAGAACACAAAAGGTGCTCTAAGCAAATCTACAGGCAGATAACTTTCCAATTCTACTGAATAGAAACTATAAGGGGAAAGTCAGAGTGAGCTGTGACTTGGTGAGAGAGAATATTGTGCCATATATCAAGGCAGTGTGTGTATTAAACTATGGGGTGGATCACAGGAAGTTTGAGTTAAACTGATTGCTTCTTCCAAAACCAGACAAACTAGAGGGAAAATTGAGAAGACCATCTTGTCTCCTCTATTTCTGTAGGTCTTTTTAGGTCAAATGGTTCTTGTCCTCTGCCCTTCTACTGATCTACTCTCTTTGGAATAAATTCCAGTTCATCTTGGTCAGTGAAACTAACAAGAAAATAATAACTATAAATATTTACATGAGGCAGCACAGTAAAGGCTAAGCTCCCCTTTTTATTCCTCTGTCTGGCATTTGCTTGAACTTCAAGTCACCTACAACAACAACAGCAACACAAACAACAATAACAAAATCTTAATCAACTGTTATAAAAATAAACTTTCTAAACTGAAATACTTACCCAAAGATTAAAACTGAATGTTTCATATTAAAAAATCTATGAATATTTAACAGAAATCCTTAGCTCTTATGTATTCATGTATATTTCCAAATACAATTTAGTTAGCTAAGTTCTGGGGGCACTGAAGAGAAAAAGACCTAATTAACACTCATCTAAATTGAAGGAAAATCTGAATAATTCTAGAATCGCATTGCCTTCGAGGAACAAATTGAAATAGAATTTTAAAAATAGTCAAATAAGTTATAAACATGATGATCTGAAATATTTCCTTTTGGGTTAAATTAGAGAATGCTGCAGGAAGGTAAAATGTGCTTACCTGAAATACAAGTATTAAATTTTATTCTGGGTTTACTTTTCTCAGTTTGAGCAGCCTTTTGGTAACTCAATTAAATCTTAAAATCTAAGACACTGAAAATGTATCAGGTTAACACTCAAACACTGGGAAGAAAAAAAATATATAGTTGATAAACTTCCCTAATAGTCACCTGATAAAAACATCTCAAATCTATCAAATAAATAACCCTATATAATAAAAGGGTAATATGAAAATTGACCCTAAAAGCAGAACGACCAGAACAACCTCTCGACCCTATGAGGCACACTGACCACCTCTCAGTCCCTTTCCTTGGTCAACAGGCTACAATTTCCAAATGGTGTAAGGGGAACCAGAGGTAGGTGGTAGGGAATGTGGATGGTGGCAGACCAAGGCCCCTACCCTGCTGGTCACCCCACACACAGAGGGCGACCCACAGCAGGCGCAGGGCCAGTGAGCAGGCAGGAATGGCCAACCTCTTGCTCCAATTGGACAATGGCAAATGGGGAACTGGGGGTGGGTGGCAGCAGGAGGCACAGCCAGCTGCATTCAGCCAGGGAAGATGGCCCTGATTGTAGGCCAGCCCTAGGGACCATATTCACACAGGAATTTCATGCACCAGGACTCTAGTTCATTACAACCAACTTCAAATGGGCACATGGCTCTACATAGCAATACTCTACTACTATATTTATTTTCTAAATATAGTATCTCAGAATCAGTAATGCTTTTGTGTCTTCCTACTTTCTCCAACCTGAACAAGGACTTTAATTAATGAATGAAGAACTTTTCTGACAAAATAGAAATATGATTGTCCTACTAGTACCACCTGTATCCAATTTCTCCTCTTTAGTACATAAAAAAGTGACCCTACTCTCATTGGAGGTTGGTTTCCCCAAATGTGGACCGTGCTTTCTCAACACATTTGTTCTTCAGTTATTCTCACTATAGCATCTTTACCTTTCTGTCAAGTGGAAAATCCCCACTGATAAATAAATAAGCTGTAGTACCTCATATCTTTAAAAGGAATACACATTTCCTGAAATTGCTGTCTACATCAATATCTCCAATTATTTACTCCTATTACCTACCATTGTCAACCCCTTTTAGTCTGCCTACTGCTCCTAACACTTTCCTCACATACCTAATTATAGTTGATAAACTTAAAATAGCCAACTGATAAAAACATCTTAAATCTATCAAATAAATAATCTACTCTAATATTAATCTAAGCATAATATTGAAATTGACCATTTCTACGGGATGCCTAAGCCATGCCCACCAGCCAATCAGATTGGCTGTATGCAAATTAACTCAGCCAAGATGGAGGTCAGCAGCGGAACCGCGGAGGCAGGTGCAGTGCAGTTGGCAGGGTGAGCAGGACGTAAGGGGCAGGTGATGGGCCGGGGTGTGTGAGGTGGGCAAGATGCAATGGGCAGGTGGCAGGTCGCAGGTTGGGTGGGTACAGGCTGGGCTGAAGGATCCCTGAGTGCACAATATATTGTGCACCGGGCTCCTAATTCTATACAATAAAAGGGTAATATGCAAATTGACCCTAACAGCAGAACAACCTGAACAACTGCTCAACCAGTCACTATGAGGCACACTGACCACTTCTTCGTCCCTTTCTCTGTCCAGCAGGCTCTGATCACCCGATGGTGAATGGGTAACTGGGGGTGGGTGGCAGGGAACGCTAATGGTGCCAAGCCCAAGCTACTGCCCCACTGGTTGCCCCACACACAGAGGGTGACCCATGGTGGGGGTCAGGGTTGGACCAGTGAGTGGGTGGGAACAACCAATCTCTCAGTCCCTTCCTCTGGCTATCAGGCTCCAATCACCCCATGGCAAATGGGGAACCAGGAGTGTGTGGTAGTGGGGAATGGGGCCAGCTGCAGGCAGCCTGGAAAGATGCCCCTGATTGCAGGCCAGGCCTAGGCACCATACCTATACACAAATTTTGTGTGCTGGGCCTCTAGTATAAATATAAAAACCAATGTGTGTTCTTTACTGATTTATACTCATCTTTCTCATCACAGTCCAGCTATTGACTTACCCTTAGATTTTGTCATGATGGGAGGAGATATCTTTATCTCTACCCTCAGTTAATGCCTCTTTCTCTCTCTCTCAAGCCTTTGTCCTTCCTTAGGGCTACATTCCTCTCTAACCCTCCCTTCTTTTTAGTTTACATTTTCCTCTTTTCAGAGGTTTTAAAGTGGTCCAGAAACTTAAACAGGTCAAGTCACATTGATAACCAGTCATATAGCTTTGAACCTGACCTAAAAAGCCTTACTGAAAATTCAGCAGGAATCGTGAAGAGGACAAAAAGTAGGTGCACATAATAGTTATTGTACCCTGTGACTGACTAGAGCACCTCATGGTGCAGTGTGGTCATTCTCCAGTCCAGAAGAGAGGTAAAATATTTCTTCCAGACAGTTCTTAACATATTTCAGGATCAATGTGAAGCCACTGCTAGTTTTAAGCCATTTACACAGATGAAATTTATATTTTGAAAGTAAGACATATCATTGGAGCACAACAAAGTGAATGATAATTATGGTAGCACTGGTAGGTTTTCCGGCCTGTATCTTCTCCATTATACCCATTTTGTGCACTTTATGGACTCTTTAATGTTAAATATAAGTCATGGCAGAGAGTCTCAAACTCTTTACAATTGTGGGGGAGATGAGGAGGATAATAACCATTGTACTTGAGTAGTACCAAAGGAATGAGGACATCATGGTGGCCACAGGCTCTCATGGGGCTGCTTGGAATTCTGTTATATGGCTGTGCCATTCCCTGCTTACCTCTGAAGTTAATTTTTTCACCCATTGATGCAAGTTCTTTCTTTCCTCCTCTAACTTCCCCCGCTTTTGTAACGTTTGGTACAATTTTACTTTCTGGTTCTAACATCATAGAAAATTATTTAAGAGCAAGGACCATGTGATAATAGCCTATTAGTCTGTTTTCTTAAGGTAGAATATTATCAGTACCTTTTGGGTACCTTTATTTCAATCATTTGTGGTGCAAATATGTCTTAGGGTGATGAGGAATGAAGGCAGTAATGTCTTTTGACCACTCAGCTGGGATTGTGGGTAAAAGCAATTATCAGAGGAAAACTTAGTCAAGGAAGTAACTCCACTATCTATCTACCATAGGGTCATCTATTTTGAATTGATATCTACCTATTATATATTTACTAGATGATCATTTAGCCTCTATTTGGACACTTCCCATGATGAAAAGTTCATTATTTTTGAAGTAGCCTATTGCACTTGACAATTTTACAAAATATTCAAAACTTAAGTTGAACTAAAATCTACTTACTTGTAAATTTGATCTATATATCCTACTTATACCCTCAAGAGCAGTAAAATCTAATTATATCTTAAAATGACAGTATTTCACATATTCAAAAAAGTTATATTTCCCTTAAGCCTTTCCTCTCTAAACTAAATATTTTAATCATCATTCTTTGGACAAAAATAAAAACACCAACAGATCCCTATTTAGGTATTAGAGATATTGAGGGGAAAAAATAATGTATAATTTATTTATAAGTACAAAGAACTAAAATATGATACACAGAGCTTTGGTACATTTGATGTCAGAGGTCCAGGGAGCAAATCCTGACAGTCACATGAAAGCCTGCCTTTTAAATTTTTTGATCCATTGTAGAGTCAAGAATATAAAGATAGTAATGGTTAATTAATTTGTTCAAGGCCTCGTGAATCTTAATAGATTTGTATTGTCCTACACAGACTTTCATGACCTAGATTACCCTTCCCCTAACTTTCCTCTCCCATCCCATCTTCACTTCCTCTTCTTCCCACCTGCTCTCTACACTGCAGCCACAATGCATTTCTCTAAGATTCAACAGTACACCTTATCCCCCCTTGTTGACAAGCCATCCCCATCACACACAGTGATTCTTTCTTAAATAGTTCTTAAATATTTGCTTGAATAACTTCTACTTATGCTTCAGTTCCCCATATCCTCTTCCTCAGGAAGCCTTCTTTGAGTATCAGGAACAAAGTTTGGTGCCTCTGCATCTAAGAGAGTCCTCAATGATTTATATACCCACTAGGGGCCCAGTGCACAAAAAGTTGTGCATTTGGGAGGTCCCTCAGCCTGGCCTGTGCCCTCTCACAGTCTGGGACCCCTTGGGGGATGTTCACCTGCTGGCAAGCCTGGCCAGCCTGGGTGAGGGGCTGATGGCTGTTTGCAGGCTGACCAAGCCCCCCAGCGTGGACCCTCACCCCATTGGGGTGTGGGCAGCCTGGGTGAGGAGCTAAAGGCTGTTTTCAGGCTGCCCACAGTCCCTTCAGGGTTTGAGTCCCTACTGGGGTGCCTGGGCAGCCTGGATGCGAGGCTGAGGGCTGTTTTCAGGCTTTCAGGCTGCCCACAGCTCCCACTGACCCAATGTCCCAGCAAGGCTGGCTAGAAGCAGGTTTCTGGGGTTTATTTACCTTCTATAATTGATATACTGTTGCTTTAATCCAGGCTTAGGCAGGTAACGAAGTCTCCTGTTGCCTTCAGCTCCATGGCTTCTATAATTGAAAGAATGTTACCTTAGTAGAGGCCCAGCCAGCCTAGGCAGGCAATTTCCTCCATCACTGGTGCAAACGGAAGCCTCCTGTTTGGTTCAGCTCTGTGGCTTCTATAATTGTAACTATGTTGCCATGAGCAGAGAGAGGCCCAGCCGGCCTAGGCATACAGTTTACTCCTGGTGCAACGAAAGCCTCCTATTTACTCTAGCTCCATGATTGCTGGCCTCCATCTTGGGTGGGTTAATTTGCATACAGCTGCTCTGATTGGCTGGTGGGCATGGCTTAGGCATCCTGTAGAAATGGTCAATTTTAATATTACTCTTTTATTAGATAAGATGTGATAGCTCTAATGTAATAAGAGGCATTAGGTATATTTTATCAGTAAGTGCTTCAGACAGGTAGGGAGTGTTGAGTTGTGAGAAGTAAAAATAGTACCTCATTTGTTCATGATTCACTACTATTCAGCCTTATTACTGCTTGTGAAATGTGAGCATATTCCCACCAGTCATTGTTAGTTACATTGTTAGTTACATTAATATACAATATTGTTACAGTAATATTTCCAGAGGTAAAGCCAAATGGCTCTTAGGTCTTACTTTTATTATGACTGTCCCCATGCTTGCTCTGAGCTATTGGTTCCCTCCAGCCTAGATGTAAATGAAAGTAGGCAGTGTTCTCACACCAGTACTCCTGACTCACCGTGCACTAGTCAAAGCCTAGTTGTGCAGGAAGTACCTGTCTTTATCCATGTGAAAAGGCAGCATAAAACAGTCCCTGAGCTATTTTAGTTTCTGATTTCAGAGTATTTTATTCAAGGTAGAGAGGACGTAAATGCAAGTGTATACCCTTTAGGAAACTTTCCCAAAAATATGAACTGCAAGTTTTTCCCCAACATCAAACATGACTCAATACCCAAAGTCCCTCAATGCATCCACTTCCCAGAAGTCACCTGGGCCTCCACTTGATGATGATCATTCTAAAAAAAAGTGTTTGGGCACATTAGTAAGAGGAACATATGACAGAATTATATGAATAAGTTGGTTTTCCTAGAATTTGAACTTGAATCATAGTCTATGAATTTTGTTTTCAAAAATAAGATACAAGCAAAGATTCATAAAATAGACTACATCAAGCAAATAGTACTGCCAAGCTAACTATGGGAAAGTAAATTTGCATATCTTGAAAAAATAAATATTATGAGAATAGTAAATTATAGATGATTATCATAGTGTGTGTGTGTGTGTGTGTGTGTGTGTAATAGAAGAAAATGAAATATTTGGTTTTAAATGCAGATATTTAGGGCTAGATATCTTCTTGGTGTATTAAAGTTAAAACCCAAATCAGTGATTGGCTTAAAAGATATAATCAACGGTTCAACTCTCAAAACATAAATTCCAAATCTTTATTTTCTATCATTTTTTCTTTCTCTCCAGACCATGTAGATTTTTCTTATGTGTTTTTTAAAGCACAAAGTAGCAGTCCTTCACATTTACTTATTAGGGGATTTATCATTTACTAGTCTCAAGAAAAATGATAATATTTATAATAGATAAATATTGCAGCAGAAATGTGATGAGCTTGTGGTGGCTTCAGCTGTTGTTACTCTAGTTTTACTATTCTTTTCTGTAAATTTTCTGAGAGCCATTCTAGATCTCAAAGACTTCATATATTAATATCTAGTTCTACAGATTTTATTATTTGTCAAAGAAATTTTATATTTATTTCCTTATAGAAAAAAATTAACCAATCTCCAAAAAATTGGTGAGAATGATCTTTTGGTTCTAATATGATAAACAATGCAATTGAAGTTTAGTGAATCACATAGACTTGCCTAAGTCTCATAGCTAGTTTAACAACATGACCATATTTAAGATGAATATTCATGTATTTTCCAGTCAT
Source organism: Murina feae (assembly GCA_004026665.1). NCBI lineage: Eukaryota > Metazoa > Chordata > Mammalia > Chiroptera > Vespertilionidae > Murina > Murina feae. Next base: position 55,671 of record PVJC01001598.1, on the reverse strand, counting down.
TGCTGAGTGAAAATACAAAAGGCAGGTCTAGACAATGGAATATTCTTGGTAAATAATTTAATTGTTCCAATCATTGTTTGTTTTTCATCTGAAAAATCAAGATTATATCACTATTTTGTTATGTTAATGTTATATTCAAATTATTTGATATATGAGAAAGAATTATGAAAGCTGTTAATGTTTAACCAAGTCTACATACTGACATTGAAAACACCAACATCATTTTTAACTAAGCTTCATGCATGTTCATCATCATAACTAGATGATTGGAAATTCTTACTTCTTCTTTTGGTATAGAGAAAAATATGTCAATGTGTAAGTGTTTTATAGTTTGGTAAGTTTCACTCAAAGTTTTTTGATAAAGTCAAAGTTATGTTTTACTAATTCTTTCAGCATATATTTATTGAGTACCCACTGTCTTCCAGAGGCCATTTGAGGCTAGTCAGAATACAGAAGTATGTAATATAGGCAAGCTTCTGGTATCATGAAATATATAATTTAGTAAGGTACCAATAAAATATTCTATATTGATAAGTTGTTTGATGAAAAAAGCCAATGGATATAGAGTATGATGAGTTGGGGTTTAAATTATAGTAATAACCAGTTAGGTGAATTTGGGAAAGAAACTTAATCTTGCCCAGCCAGTGTGGCTGAGTGGTTGAGTGTCAACCTATGAACCAGGAGGTCATGGTTCAATTCCTGGTTAGAGCACATGCCTGGGTTGTGGGCTCACTCCCCAGTATGGGGTGTGTAAGAGGCAGCTAATCAATGATTCTTTCTCATCGTTGATGTTTCTATCTTCCTCCTCCTTCCTCTCTGAAATCAATAAAAAGAAAGAAAGACGAAACACAATCCTGGCAAAAGGAATCAGCTTTGTGCACTGACTAAGAAAATAAACTGTTTGTGTGTTCAAAGGGGAGTTAAGTAGGATGTCGACTGAGAAGTAACTATTGGATTTAATCACACAAGGCCATTTGTGATCTTTACAAGCATTGCTTAGTGAAGTTATTGGGAAGAAAGGTGGCTTGAAGCTATTTGAAGAGTTAATGTGAGACAAGGAAATGGAGATTGTGAATATAGACATATTCAACAAAAGAAGTATGGGCTATGGAGAAGCTGACTATGGAAACCTAAAGGATGTTAATGGACTAAGATTAACTACCAGAAAGATTATAAAGACAGAAGTGAGTTATATCTTAATCCTTTCTCATTTAACAACTATAAGAATATGCAAACTCATTCATTTTATTGGTATATTTACATGGTTTAAAATATGAGAAACAACTAATATCATAAAAAGAAAAAAGTTAAATGATAGAGGGTGATATCAACAGAACTATCAAAACATCTATGCAAATAATAACTATAAGTAATTACTACAAACTTTTGTTTTGAGCTTTCTAGCCGTGAGGAAAGGGTGACATTTCATGGAGCATATAGCTCTCATTTTGTGGCTTTTTCTTCAGTTTTTTCTTTTGCTCAATTCAGTTGAAAAGAAAAAAAAACTTTATATGGAGAGTTTGTACAATATAACAAGCAATGCTGTTGTTCAGTCTTATGTTACCTTGTCTTGTCTTACCAAACCATGTGTGCTTTACATAGCTATCCCTTTACCAATGAAAGCCAGAGATGTGGTTAAATTATATTTTTATAAAGCAACTTAGGAAGTCCTTATGTAAGGTGCATGGGGTGGGGAAAGGGGGGGATGAAATACTTTTCAAAATGTGTCTTTAAGGTGATAACTTAGTTTAACAGAGGGCTGGAAAATTTAATGGAGAAACTGATAGAAATAATAATTTTACAATTTTCTGATGGCCTGAAGATGGGAGAGTAGAAAATATGTCAAATGGCAGAACTGGGATTCATAGAAATCTGAATATATGAGCTGAATATAATGAGGTAAAATTTAACAGGGCTAATGTTAATCCCTAAAAGTTTGAGCCAATATTCAGTCCCACAAATCTAGGAAAAGTTAGTGATGTGGTAGAGTAATATGCAATATTGGAGGAAAACTAGTTATTAAGAGTAGTTAAAATGCTAAATGTGAATCAACAGAATAATAAATCATCTTAGAATTCACAAATCAACAAAGGTTGGGATTAACATCCATATAATATTAAATATAGGACAATAATAATCACACTTTATTCTTTACTTGTCAAACTTCAATTTGCATATTTCACATAATTCTGAGCCCTAAATTTTAAGTGAAATAAACTGGAACTTGTTCAAATGATAGATGCTGGAAGGAACTGAATTCATGACTTAAGAAATTTGATTAAAGCCATCAGCAAGGTTTAGTTTGGAATAAGGAAGACTGGTGTATTGTGGTATAAAGATTAGTTGCTTCAAAGGAAGGCTTAAAAGCTTCACGGACAAAGGTTGGCTTATTCTATTTGACCAGAAGAAGCCTGATTGTGGAAGATAAAAAGAGGCTGATTTTAGCTCTGCATTAAGGAAGCTCAAGAAAGACAGACTATCTAGTGTGCTTGCTTGCTTTTGGAAATCTGGTTTCTCTTTCCCGAAGGTCAACTGAACATTCAGTGGCTGGACTAGAAACCTTTAAGGTCCAATTCTTTTATTTTTATATTTTTATTGATTTCAGAGAGAGGAAGGGAGAGGGATAGAGAGATAGAAACACCAGTGATGAGAGAGATTCATTGGTCAGCTGTCTCTTACATGCCCCCTATTGGGGACTGAGCCCACGACCTGACCATGTGTCCTGACCAAGAATCAAACCATGACCTCCTGGTTCATAGGTCAATGCCCAACCACTGAGCAACACCAGCCAGGTGCCAATTCTTGATATTTATGATATTTTTCATCAAATATATATCAATTTTCATCTTAAACACACACACACACACACACACACACACACACACAGTTACACACTCACCCTTTATAGGAAGAACATGAAACTTCAGGAATCATCAAGTCCGCTTTGAAGATGTTTTATCAGAAACGTACATGCCTATGACCTCCTATAATGGAGGTGATTTTAGTTTCTACCATCAACTTCATGTTTAATTCCAAAGCTAGAATATGTATTCATCAAAATGCCTCAACAGTGACAAATCGACCTCATGTCCTCCTTCCAACAAAGCAGTTCCTAAAGTAATTTTGGTTTGCTCCTGATGAAATAAGCCAATGTGAGTAAAGAAAAATTATCATCCTATTTTGGACAGGACACATTCCACTCACTACCCTTGCCTTGATCACTTGGTGATACTGTTTTTTCATCTCTCTCCCAGCAGGCCTGGCTTTCTGTAGGGCAACTGTTGGTTACTACAACAGCTGATCTCAGCTCTCAGAGGGTTCCATGCTGAGCAGCTGGTTGGATTCTGTTTTAAACTTGTTTGCACAGAGCTGCTTTGTACAGCTGTTTACCCCCATCAAGTTTATCTCCCAAACACAGCACAATATAAATTTAGTTTTATAGGGAATTCTTCATAATAGGGGACCGCAAATGGCTTCTCGGGGACAGTCAGTCATAGGATAAAGAGAAACAGAAGGATTGAAGGGGAGTTGTAAAGTGAGAAAGTGACACATGAGAGGTGGATATTCCAGGGGAAGTGATCATTCCAGCAGGCAAGAGGAAAGACCGCTGGGAGAAAAAAATGAGAAAGGTGATGGATGGTGGTGGGAGAGAGCAAGTCAAGGTGGCAAGGACCCAGGCACCAGAGGAGGGAAGGTAATTAGAAGCACCTGTGAAAAATTCTCAGTCCTATATTTTTACTGGTTTACCTTTGGGATGCCATGACAAACACCAAGTGAAGAATAAAGTCAAGTTTCTAGATAACTGACGATGTTTTGTTTACCAAATGTATTCTGAGAGCCACTGACCTAAGGATCATCTGAAATATTTGTTCAAAACACAGATGCTGGATCTCATCCCAAACCTACTGTAATGGAATTTCTAAGGGAGAGACCTAGAAAAATTGTTTTGAACAATAACCCTGTGGTTCTTGTAAGCAGTGAATTTGAAAAGCAGTGACCGTAAGCAATAGAGTAGCTACCTGACAAAAGTTCAATTCTAAATGCATTTAATTTGCTTACCCAAGGCGTCTGGAAGTCGGCCCCTGATATTGGTTCCATAGGTTAGAAATATCATCACATATACAGGTACCTGTAACCTTCTCACTCACTCATCCTACACTAATGGCTTTTTGCCTCAACACTTTGACTTACAAACTATTATCAAATAGCTACCACAATCCAGACATGGAATCCTCACTCAAGACAGGAAAGAAGAGGTCAAGAGCAAGAAAGGGAGTCTGCTTGCTTTTCTCGGGAAAGCTAAAGTTTCTCCAACATCCTCCCCAGCACAGTTTCACTAGGTCATCTTGCTCAGTACTGGGTCATGGAGCCACTACTTAATTAAGAGGAGGCCAGGAAAGCAAACATTAAACACTTTCTAAAAAAGGCAAGCAAAGGAGAAGGGAATGGGGAGTAGTGTTAAGCTGGGAAAATTACAGTGTCCACTACATTGATTTAGGGCAATTGTAAAATTTTATGAATAAATATCTTTTTAAAAATCATTTTCACAAGAAACAGTGGTTTTAATATTTTTTACTCTATTTCATGAACCCTTGTGAAGAACTGGAATGATTGGATTGCCTGTGCTAACTTTAATTCAAGATTCCATTAATAAGGCATGTATGTGTAACTTTTTAAAAAACATTTGGAATATGCAGAAAAACTAAAGAAAGAAAATATAACTTAGTACAAACTCACTATCCAGAAGTTATACTTTGCTAGTGATTTCATATATTTTCTTCTACTCTTTCTGCAATGAATATAAGACTAAGGAGTTCATACTATCAGTACTATTTTATTATTTGCTTATGCCTTTTTCCTTTCTGATTTTATTTTTTAAATAATTTTAGAGAGTCAGGATTTCTGGGACCCTAGAGTACTAGATGCAGAAAAATTGGGCAACAAATTCTTTATTTTTTGTTCCTTTAGTGGGAGGTGGTCTTGCTGGTGCCAACATAAAGACCAATAGGGCCAACGCTCTAAACATTACCCAAAAAGAAGGTGTGGTTTATTAGTCTAAGTTCTTTTAGAATGGCAATAGAAAAAGTCAGTAAAGCGAGAATTCAGCTTCTTGATTATGATCAGAGTAGCTTTTTCTCATAGGGAATCTAGAGCAAGGGATAGGCACATTAAGGCGGCCTGTAACTTTTTCCTCCCCTCTGCTATTGCTTAACTTTCCTTGAGTTCTGCACCCTTGGGTAAATAATTTATTTCTTTATAACAAGCATCAGCTGTTTTCTCAGCTCTGCAACCCATCTTCACTGCTACACAGTGTACCGTAAACATGATTTCATGAATGTACTTACATGTTTGCCTTCTTGTAGAGATGCAACTACTGACAGACATTCAGGTAATTTTAGGTTTTCTTTATTATGAATAATTCTGTGTCAGACTTTCTTGTACATGTTTTATATATCTGCAGGGTAGATCTCTAAAGTAAAATTGCTTATAAATTTGCAACTCTATTTTAAATTTTAAAATGAGGTGTGCTCATTTTAAATTTTGCTATAATCCTGATATTTGATTTGTACACAATCTTGAAATAACAGTTTGTAAGATCCTTAAAAGAAGACAGCCTTCTGATATTGCAACATTTAAGTGAATATAGCTAACAAATTTGCACTATTTTGCTAAAAATTATGAACATGCTGAAATATTCCACATTATTTTTAAATATTCACCATTAAAGTCCACCATTTATTTGCATTTTAAGTGCATGTGTGACACATCTTTAAGCCCAATTAATCAGCTGGCACCTTTGGTTAATATCGATTTCAGCTGAAATGTGAAATTCTCCTATAATAGCACATAACCAGGCAAATAGAGAAACATGTTTAGCACCATGCAAATTAATGCAAGGTCATGGGCAAGACCCACAAAATAATTAAACCAGGTTAAGGAAGCCATGATTTGGGATACTAAGAATTTTAATTAAAACTGTTATTGAGTTCAAATGAGGGGGTTCTGTCTGTAATTAGTGAGTAATATCTCTCTACATTAATCAACGTCACCAAAAAGTGCCTAAATTAACACTTAGCTTTTCCTATATTGCTTCAGGTCTGTGGAGTTAGTGAAGAGTAAGCTATGAAAAAAAGCAATTAAGAACAGAAGGACATTTTTAAAAATCTTGCTTTTCTACCTGATTTAATCATGGGCACCATATTTGATAGCAGTGAATTCACACTTACTTACTGACTACAGAAGAGTCATGGTTAGGGACTACAAAGAAGGCTAAGCTGTTCCTTTAAAGGATATATGATGTATCTGTAAGGATTATACAGCCACTGTCTTATTTTTTTCCTCGCAATATTTTACAGTCAAAAATTCCTTTTTTATTTTTTCAGATAAGTGATTCATCCAAGGCCTTTATAGCAGATATCAGTGGAAACCCTAAAAGTAAGATTAAAGAGCATGGCTTGGATGTGCAGTCATAACGGACTCAGTGAATGAGACATTGCTTTGCCCCACCTGGTGGCTGGCACAGTGGATGACCACAATCCTCTGTCCCCTCAGCATGCTGGAGAGCAGACCAGAGCTCCCCTGAGAGCAAGTGGTCCAAAAGCAGGAGAGAATTCCATGAGAGGTGTATACCCACAGGAGTCTTGTTTTCCCCAGACAGAGAAGTGACACAGTTTTTGGAAAACATTGGGTAATGGTTGAGGGAGAGGACAGATGTTCCATGGAAATTGGGGGCCAACTAAATAGAAGTATGCCTCTAATATTTTGTACTCAAACTCAGTGAACTTCAAAGTCAATCTTCTTCCATTGCACAGCTTCCTGACTATGGGGTCCTCCAATGGGAAAAAAATAATGTGTACAGATCTTATTCCAGATCCTTCTGGAATGTACCTCACCTTTGATTCCTTGCACAGTCTTCAGGCTGGGGGCCCAATTTTACAACTAGTGGGTCAGAGGCTGAGATGTTTGGAACATAATAAAGAAGGACTCAGAAGGACTACAGTGGACTGCAGTTTCGGGATTTGCTTACTGACAAATTATTCTTGAAGGGTTTCCTCCCGGAAGCAACAGGATGCTTCACTTTACAAACTGAAAAAGCTCATAGGAATTAAAAAACAAAATCTCCGCCTTCTTTTCATTCTCTTCCTCTTTCCCCCTTCTTTTCTTCCTCTCCCCTCCTTTCTTTCCTTTTTTCCTTCCTCCCTTCCTCCTTCATTACTTCCTTTCATTCTCACATCCCTTTGTTCCAACTTTTCACTAAATATCTGCCATATACTGGAACCAAAATATCTACTATAATATTCTAAATACTGTAGGTTATTTTTTTATGAAGGCCTTTGTAATTTCTCATTGACTTCCTCTCTTTCTTCTTTCCATAATAATCTTATCTTTGTTATTTCATCAAAACACTGCTTTCTTTCAACAGATATTAAATTGTTTGAAATCCTATAAAGATGGATTAACATCAGGTCATTTCCTCTTAAGAAGAGCCATATTAGTGCTTCATATGAGTAAAATAAAACTGCAACCTGAGGTATATTCCAATCACTTTATTATTTTAAAAAAAATCCCTGTTTTGCTTTCCTTTTGTCAATGATGGGATATGTAGCAATGATGAAAATAATTTTGGGGACAGATTTTAGAAATATATATTAGAAAACTTGTAAATTGAAGCATCTTATTTCTCACTGGCGCTATCTCTCTGCTTCATTAAAGCTATATTTCTTCCTCTTTGCCCAGGAAAACTGCTCCTATCTCCAAAGGCAAGTTTGAAATTCTATTAAACTTAAATTGCTCAGTTACTGCAGAATCCAGACAGGCATACTCACACACACACACACACACACACACACACACACACACACACACACACTTTTTTGGGGGGAGGGGGGAATGAAGACCAAATGGTAAAAAGACATAATACATAAAAGAGGAAATTAAACTTAAAAAGAAGAGATACAACCTGAGAAAAGAAGCAGCAGAGAACAAGGGCAGACTAATACAGTCAGCTTTTGAATTGGGAAGTCTGAAAGAGCAAATAGCTTCTGAAGCAAATATGCATGACAATACTATAGATTTCTGGATAATTAGGCATGAGAAATATTAAGTGGTATCTTCACCTACTGCATGTCTGTTCTTTTTAAGGTACCCAGCAATATTTTTTCCCATAGATGGTTTGAGACTTGGAAGTTGGTTGAGGGTAAAACTGAAAAGAGTGACAGAGATTCTTCTAAAATACTTTTTTGGTCAATTAATTTGACTGATGCATTAGCCTCCTAAAATGCACTGAGTATCAAACACAAGGTGCAGAATTCTTAAAGGTCTTGGTTGTTTTTTTGTGTTTTTTCTTTCTTTTTCTCTTATGGTATAAAGAACAAAGCAATAAAGAGCACAGAAGGAACAACTGGGAAGGACTGGCCTCAATGTCCATCAGAGATTCACTGATGTCAGAAAGCAGGAAGGCTGGTAGAATAAAGTCAGGGGAAGCCCATCCTATGCCATACGACTTTTTTCTTTTTACATTGAAAGGCAAAATATAAAGTCCTGCTTCTTTGGGAAATAATCATTGGATTCTTTGCCCACTTGTGCCCTGAAAGTATTTCTTTCTTTCCAAATGAACACTCTGTGACATCCAGCAAAATGAATACAATAAATCAATTATACTTTTATAAAATATTGATTATTGTTAATCTGCCAGCTGTATTCTCAAAGCAGCTTCTGTATCCTCAATGGCATGTTAGAAGCTCCAGGGAATAAAAGGGAAGCATGCAATCTAGTCCGTAGCAACTTCTAGATTAAACTCTCAATAGCACACAGGGGACAAAAGTGAAGGTTATATAGTGGTAAGGAATTTTGGACAAGCAAGTGGGGTAGTCTGGAATACAAAGAGCACAAAGTATGACTAGTGTTTCCAATAAATGTTTCCAAGTCATTTTCCTGGGAGGCCTCTGATAGTAGCAACCCAAAGATCTAGTCTAAATGTTTTTGTTCAGAGAAAGCAAGTGAGGTGCACAAACTGATGTTTGTGCTTATCTGTTTTGGGGCGGGGTGATGTGATTGGAAAGCGAAGGAATATACTGACACTCCCATGAGGGAAATCAGGCGTTCCTTTCTGCTGACCATCCCACTACCCTTGCCCATCAAGTCTGATCCTAATCTCCGCACTGCTCAAGACTCTGGGCACATTTTCTAAGACATCCCCTTCTGTTCTCTTTTTCATGGTTCTATGGTGGGGTAGGAACAATTTTTTCTGCTGTTCTGGATTCTTTCAACTGGTATAATAATTAAGTCAACATGAGACAGATTAATAGGAGAAAATGGCCAAATTTAATTATATACATATGTATGAGAGAGTCGCATATGCATGAGAAGTTCACAGAAGAAAGGTTAAAATGGATTACATAACATACTAAGCCAAAAAAAATAGGTAAGAACCCTAAGGCTTCAGAGGGGAGAAAGGTCATTCACAGGAGGATAAAAGAACAGATGTTCGGTAATTAGAAGTTTTCCCAGTCATATGCATAGGTCATAAAGAGTTATTTCTGGTAATATAGGCAGGACCTCCAATTTAGATTCTTCTAGGTAGTTAAGAGAAGGGTAGAAGTTTCTCATAAGCCTTCAGGGTCTTGTATTCAATTCTAAGTAATTCAGGGTCTTGTATTCAATTCAAAGTAATCCACATACCAAAAATTGGCTCATCTTGGGGAGGCCCGTTTCTAACCCCTTCAGTGACATCTCTGCAAGGCAGAATTCATCCCTCATCATAGGGGAGTGAAGTGCTCCCATAGTAAAACTTTGTTTTCTCTTCCTTCCCCCTACTTTCATTTGTGCATGTATTCATTCATTCATTCATTCATTCATTCATTCATTCATTCATTCAATAAGCACTTAAGACCTGCTATAAACAGGTAGTATTCTAGATTCTTGGAACACATCAATGAATAATAAGGTGAAGAGCTGCAGCCTTGTATAGTTGACATTCTAGCAAAGGGAAACAGAGTGTTAAACAGGAAACATACTAAAGGATCTATATAACATGTAGAGTTGAGCCATTCAATGGAAACCAAAGAGAAATAGATGAGAAAGAAAATGAGAAAGGACTACAGGTTGCATATTAAAAATGGTTATCAGAAGAGGCCTCATTGAAAAGGCGATATTTAAGAAATGAGAAGCAGCCAGAGGCCAGTGCTGGGGTAAGATGAGAAAGGGAAAGTATGGTGAGAGAGGAGGTCGGGGAAAGGGAATAGATCATATAGAAATTTGTAGGTCATTATAAAAACTTTGAATTTTTTCTTTCACAACATCTTCAAGAAAATCTTACAAATTTATAGAGAACTGAGTGAACAAAATAAAAATATGTGGTATTTTTCCCTTCTCATTTATGACAAAGTATACTTTCAATGATCTATACTCTGCATATAAATTAAAATTATATATCTAAACGTATATATTTTTCAATTTAGGTAAAAAATAACCATAGAACTATCCTCAAAAAATGTCTATTCCTTCATCTGTTTTACAACATCCAAGAGAAGGACTGATAGTACTCAAATCCATGCCTGACCCTGTCACTGTCCAGCTTAAATGTCTACAACACTTGTCATGATTGATAGTTGTATGACTCCACAGCTGAAGTGCAAATAATGAGGGTCTCAAGTGGTTAAAACGTGTGAAAGGAAGCAGAGTCTCCCTAGTACTAAATATATTTAAGCAAAGACATGGTGACCTTCTAACAAAGGTCTCATGAGAAGAATTCCTATTTTGCCAAATGAATTGGAAGACCACTTCTCAGGAAAACCAGAATTTCAATAGACTTTTCTTTGAACACTTATTATAAGCCAGACATTTCTAGAAGCATTTTATCTAGATGATGTCATATAACCCACACTATATTCCTTTCTTTCCAGAACATATCCATTTAGCAGTCTTCTATTAAGTTCCTCACACACTCAAGGCATTGTTCCAACACAGGTGGAGGATACAGACCTGGAAGATATTAATTACAATTAGATGATCAGAGAAGTGGAACTGCTCCTTGAGTACTGTGATCTTGGCCTTGATTCTATTTCCTGAACACACTTCATGTTTTTGTTTTGTTTTCACTTCATTGTCTTTGCTTCCTCTACTCTGCCTATAACTATCATCTAATTATCCAACTGATAAATATCTCAACAGCTTTACCATTCAGTTGTAACTAAAATAAATACTACTGAAACTAGCTTCAATAAAGCCAAAGGACATTTAATAAATTACAGTTTGTATGAGTCTGTGACTCATTGGGTCCACCAATTCAGATGATGTCATTATGCCCCATGTCCCTCACATTCACTGTCATACTCTTTCTAACCTGCCTGGCTTATATCTACTTAGTTTAACTATCTGTTATTAGAAGAAAGCATTAGAAGAAGGCAGAGGGTTTAGGACTGCCAACAGCTTTGGCTTCATCTCCTTTCAACTCCTTGACTACTGAGGTAAGGCCTCTGATTTTCTAGTCCTAAATTTTGCAAATGTCCAAAGAAAGATACTGAAAAGTCCAGCCAGATCATCTGAGTAGAGCACTATGAACAGTTGTGCACAGATCATAAGGCAAAATGAGTGCAGGGGCTATGGGACTAAATATCCCAACACAGTCATACAATTAAGCTTGCAGAGAAATAGTTTCTCCAATGAAAAGGCAGGGTGGTGCAGTAGTTCAACAATTAAGCAACAGATGTCCATCCCAAGACACATATTAAATGCTACCCCCATCATAGTCCCTCCTGAGCCACCCAATATGCATGATCCCTTGCCTCTTAAAGTCATTGACACATTGACGTTGTCACTTTTCTAGACATTGTTACATTTATCTGAAAAAAAGAAAAATAAGGTGTTTCCAAATTGGGCTCTCCAGAGACCATAGAAGAATCACAGCTATTTCACAAATACCAGGGGAGATAATTTCACAAGTCTTGGAGTAAATTGGTGAGATTAAGTAATATTTGAGAATTACTCTTGATTAGTGAGAAAGTAGTATAGTTGTTTATCATTTGCATTAATTATTATCTAGCAAACATCTATGTTGTGTGGCTAAAGCTAGATTTGTTATTGTTGTTGTTGATTGGATTTTAGCAAAGATCAACTAACTAGAAATGCTTATTAACTGTGAGTTGATTGAACAGTGGAAATACAAGGTATTTGGACCATAATCGGGCCCTTCTGTAGACCTGTTGACAACTTACCCAATAACAGGCACAGTAATTCGGACTGTACGTCTTACAACCCAAATCTATCAAGTAACATCAATCATTACACATGTTTAAGGAAAAATCTTAAGAAAACAAGGGAATGTGCCAATATTTTTCTTTCTACAGCCCTATATGTCAATTGATACAATATAGCTGCCTGTTATGTCATGAATTTTGATTTGCCAAGAATTTGTTCTCTTCTTCTAAACTCAGAGGTGCATACCATAGAAGTCAGATATAAGGCAGTTACACAATTAAATGGAGTAATTTTTTTTTCACTGAGATCAGCCTCCTAAAGTAGCTACATTACATTTAATCTCCACTACTTGGGGGTAATCTTATCTGATATTTAACTGAATGTGCATTCAATTTACACTCCTGGATTTGCATCAATAGCAGTCTCCGTTTTGCAAAAGCAGCACAGATCCTGGCTCACTTACCCACAGTCTAAAGGGCCTTCCCAGCTGTAATTGTTGCTTTAGTAAATGTTTTGTTATGAAGTTGAGGGTTACAGGCAACACAAGAAACTTCCGTGCTATGTTTAAAATTAGTCTGAAGCACTGAATTCAGAAACATAAAAGTACTTCACACACATGTCTATATTGTTCCTAAACTTTAATATGATTTCACAGATATTCAACAATCACTTGTTATGCAAATTCTGTATCTGGTTTGATGTTCTAAGTACTTTTACCTAAGTCTGGCAGATAAGTAGACCAAGTCTAAAAGCTAAAAGTGACCTCAAGTTCATAGAGCTAGTTCCTTAGTTTCTTTAGTTGTATGCTGGCGTGCCTGTACATTCCTGAGAGAGATATGCCTTATGTATTATTCCCCAGAATTATGTAACCAAAGAGTCATTTGTAGGTGTATGAAAAAAACACATTTTGAGAAACTTACCTCTATCAATCTTAGAAGAAAACAGACCCTTACCCATAGGACTTTTTATACTATGTATATTTGATAATGTTGATAATGATATGAAAGCTTTTCAAGTCTTATACCTTTTCTCTAAGAAGTTTGCAAAACCAAGTAAAGGGTGTCTAACGCAGTTTGTTTAAGAAACCCTGATTAGTGGTTCAGACAGATGCTTTCTGGAATAACAACCAGCGAGCCGTGTCTGGAACGCTGTGAAATGTTTTGCACACAAAATGCGTCCTTATGCATGAAAAGTCAATATCTGTTGTGAGCGGTTATCGTCTGGTGGTTAGTTTGAAGGACTGGGAATTAGACTAGCTCATTCCAGCTGAGGCTCTCACCTCTCAATGAAGAAGCAGGAGCCAAGAAATTTCCAAAAAACAAAATAAGTTTCATTCTGACTTTGTCTCAAGTTGGTACAAAAGACAGCGAACCACACCTTGAGATCACATGCACTGTGCAAAGAATTGTCTCCCAAAAAGTAGGATTTCTCTTCAAGGGCAAAGATTGCTTCACAGCATCCCCCTAAAGACTCTTGAAACCTCATTCTGCACAGAGCAAGGAATACAGTAGCCACTCAATAACCTATCTTATTAATTTCAGCTGCTTTTTATTGAGGCAGAAATTATGCTTTTGCCTGTATATGATTCTCTTATATCAATGGGATATATTTTAGGCCAGAATGTCTGAGAAAACAGAGACCCTGGAGTCTTCTTACTGTTAAATCAAGTACTTGATTTAGTTAATTCAGAAAAAGGTAGCAAATCCATGTATGTGAAATATTGGAAGCCAGTAAGGGCAAACTTAAGCCATTGGAGCTTTTCAAATCATGAGCTTAACTTTTCGGCCATTAGCTAGATATGATGAGGAACTTACATGCTTATAAGTAACCAATTCCACTAAGGCTTTTAACATGTGTCCAGAATTAATATCCTCTTAAATTTTTATTCATATGAATATAAGATTGTTTTATATTTTTAGCTGGTTCTTCTGCATTTTTTTAAATCTCTCTGTGAATTTCTGCTTTCTTGGTGGCTATTTCTTTCTCTCCCTTTCTCTACCCACATCCTCTTTCACTTTCTCCCCAATTTCTGTTGACAGTTAATAGCCAATAATTGTTGGGTTAATAATATGAGAAACATGCTTATGGAAGTAGAAGGAGTAAAAAAGAACTTTGAAAAAGTAGCCACTGTGTGACTCCCCTGTAGTCTTGAGGTCCTGTCCTATTGCCCTTATACTCCAGGTACTTACTGAAGAAAAACCTTCCCTTTTACTGTCATTAAATGCAAGAAGGTGTGTGGTAGTACTGAACCTAACCTGCAGAAAGTAATAAAAAAATCATAGGTTCAGAAAGCACTTCCATTTGGAGCAACTTTAGGAGACATCTAGCATGTATGGTTTAATGGTTAAAAGTATAGACTCAAGACTGTCATCTGAAACTCATGTCTGATTGTCATCTATTGGGATTTCCCAACTCCACCATCCCTTCCCAACATTCAGTTTTTGACACAGGTTGGACCCTCTGGGTCAGTGTCATCTTAAGTATTGTGATTGTTCTAAGCTTGAATTCATCATTTCCACATGAAAACTGTAACAAGCCTACTTTTGAAACCCTATTAAAACCAATGAGAACCTTCTCACTAAATGAAAGCTGATTGCATTTTATAAACTGCCACTCCCTCATCCAATTGTTGGGTTGTTATTATTTCAAGTCAAATATATTACCAAAAAACATACATACACATATATATGTGTATATGTACATATGCACATAAATATAAATACATGTATAAACACACATACACACAAAGAAGTGGAGCACTTTGGAGAAAGATTATTGAAAAGAAATTAATAAAAATTGTTCAAAACATTTCTAGGTATGCAATAATAGGATTAACTGCTTATTTTCAATTATAAATCTAAGTATATTATGGAAAGATATACCAATTATACTTTATTACAGCAAACAAAGCTAAAATAGAAATTATTTAGTCTTATAATGACCTTTTTTCTGTAAACCATATTCATTCTTGGTATGAACTAGAGCTATCAAAACAAAATAAAACAAAAATCCATTATTTATAGAATACTCATGATCTGAAGTGACTTCAGAAATTAAAAGATACCATCTGATACAGTTAACTTTACATTTCCTTCCCGCCTCCAAAATTATTTATTCTAATGGGTTTGCATAGAATTTTATTTTATGTTATTTTTTTGATTGAGTGGCAGTTGGATAGCGACAGATGCCAATTGGATAAGATTAGAAGATTTGACCAGTAATGTTTGAGAGAAAAGCTAACTTTGGAAGTGTTGGCCAGCTAAAGAGCTGAAGATTTTGCCATTTTAGTTATAGTTACAACAAAATACACTCTTTCATTGATTGCTTTATTTAAAAAAGCTATAATGAAACAATAAACCAACATGTATTTTATTTTAGAAACCACATTTTATGAACAGCCAAAAGAGAAAGCATTTATTATATAGTTATTAATTGTAGATTATTTGTTGTGACCAGATCAACAAAATGCTATTACTGTAGACAATTCCCCCAGGATGCAAGAATGACTTTGTTATGCAAAAATGTCTCTGTGTGAAGCTTCATGCCAGAATCAGATTTTACTATGACAGCACTTTATTCTACATAGCTAGCAGCACAGAGCCCTGCTCTCTGACCTACACTATGAACATGAGGGAAAAGAATGCGTACTCATTGTTCCCCTTGCTACTCTTGGAGAAAACAGAAAGTTGTGCTAGCAGAACTCTGAACCAGCTTCACAATTAATCTCGGGAAACTCACTTCAATTTCCTCATCTGTACAATGTAGATAATAATAATTCCTGATTTAATGACTTCCTAGAGTTATTGTAAAGATCAAGCATTAAATAAAAGATTGTGATAGATATGTGCAAGAATCTAAGGTATTCTTTTTTTTTTTTATTGAGCACTGACATGGATGGCACAAGGGTAAGGACTAGGCTGGGTTAATAGTAAAAAATATCTAGCAAGAGTTAATAATAAAAATATGTAGCAAGAGATACAGATGCAGCTCAGGTAGAGTGGATACTTGAATAGTTGTATCAGCGAGTGTCATTGGTATCCCAGCACTGGCATTTTTGGCATTGTAGCTAGCTCATCCAGGACATATTCTGAACTCCCCTTTAATAATCAGTATCTCTAGACAACTCTGTCATCCTGTCACCTTTGGGTGGGGGAGGCCTTTCCTTCAATGTCTGCCAGACAAGAGGGCTTATTACATTACCCTTATTGAATTTCCTTTTGCTCTTCAACTCTCATTGCCTGTGCCCTCTCATTTCTATCAGGCTTATAACATTTAATTTCTCCTTTCCTCTTCTTATTGAGTCCAATTTTTATCCCAATTGGGAGGCTACAGGATGTAGCTTCCACTCCAGTGGGAGTTCTCCATGGAGGCTGACAACCTGACTTGTTAATATCATTACCAATTAATCATTTTAAGCACCAGAAATATGCTGAAACTCTTATTTAAACTTTTCAAGTATCTATGGCTCCTGACTTAAATGAGACATAGTTTAATTCCCGATTGGTAAAGTCTTCCCTTTTCTTTCCTTTAGCCATGTCTTCCTAGATTTATGATCATCCATTGGTAATGAGTTTCAAAGTAGATTAAAAGCTAGGTTGGTCCTTTTTGGAAACCTGAAATAGTTCTCCAAGGTCCTTTATAGCCACAGTTTAAAGCTTTCATGCTAGCTTTCAGGGTTCTAAACAATCAGTTCAACAAAACAATAGGAATCTCTATACTTTGTCAGGTTTACTTGTCCCTATCTTACAGTACCTACTCATTAATTTAGGATTCTTCTGCAGGCTGCCTTATTCTCACCTTAGCATCTTTTTACATGTCTTTTCCTAATTTTCATATTCTTTTCTCTTTCAGCCAGATCACTTCTGAGGTCTCCATTTTTTTTCTGCTTAGTTGAGGTCTTCTCTCTTTGCACATATTTGCTGCATTACATTCAAATACCTAGTCATTTGTTGTCTTTTTACATTATCTAATTTGTCCATTGGTGTTGCCTTCCTCACTTCACCCTGGCAATACTTGAGGTCAAAAACCATGTATTGGAATAAGGTGTCATAGAGATGAGGCAATAATAGGCACAAGAATGCTATAGATTTACCAGTGTGCAATCAAGTATGACCACCAAACCTTGCCAAGCACTTGGTTACAGGCTGGTCCTATACTCTTAACATTAGACTGTTCTGCTCCATATCATTACATGTTGATTGACTGAGTCTGCATTAAACATTTGCACAGAATCAATTGGCGTGTGTATATTAAGACCAAGGGTAATAACCTCACATCCAGGAACTTTAGAGTATTGAAGGATGGGTTTCAAAGGCCTTATTGATGCATTAAAACAAAGTGAACATACATAAAGCCAAGAGACATATGAAAAAAATGCTTCAAGTCACTAATCATCTGAGAGATGCAAATCAAAACGATAATTAGGTATCATCTCACAACTGTCAGAATGACTATCATTAACAAAACAACAAAGAACAAGTGTTGGCAAGGTTGTAGAGAAAACAGAACCCTCAGACATTGCCGGTGGGAAAGCAGACTGGTGCAACCACTATGGAGAACAGTATGGTGTTTCCTCAAAAAAAATTAAAAATGGAACTCCCATATGACCCAGTGATCCCACTTCTAGGAATATATCCTAAGAAGTCAGAAACACCAATCAGAAAGAATATATGTATCCCCATGTTAATGGCAGATGCAATTTACAATAAGTAAGATTTGGAAACAGTCCAAGTGCCCATCAGTAGAAAAGTGGATTAAAAAAAAAAGTTATGGTACATTTACACCATGGAAAACAATGCAGCTGTAAAAAAGAAAGAACTCTTACTATTTGCAATAGCATGAATGAACCTGGAAAGTATTATGCTAAGCAAAATAAGCTAGTCAGAGAAAGTTAAGCATCACATGATCTCACTCATATGTGGACTCTAATGAACAACATAAACTGATGAACAAAATAGATCCAGAGACATAGAAGCATGAAACAGACTGTGGAACCTCAGAGGAAAAGTGTGGGTGGGTGGGAAGAGATCAACCAAAGACCTTGTATGCATATATGCATAACCCAGGGACACAGACAATAGGATGGTGAAGGCCTGGGGAGGATAATGGGGGCAGGCTAGGAGAGGTCAATTATAGAAAAAAGGGGGCATACATAATACTTCCAACAATGAAGATTTTAAAAAATAAATAAGTACTAAAACATTGAATGCAAAATGTCCTATATATTTGATTCTGTCCCTTATCCTCTGTCTTTCCCACTTACAAGAATTCACGGCTTCAAACATACTCTCAAAGGAGACCATGACTTCCTTCCTAGGAAATGAGGAGCCCCCACACGAAGACCAGGAAGCTATGATGGAAGCTAACCATCACATAAGCAGGTAAGGAGGTTGACAGGCAGCAAAATAAATTGGAGAGAAGTATCCAGGTTTGCTTCCAAACTCTACCTTTAATTCTTAGTGAATTTACACTGTTATATCAGGAAATGCCTGTTCAGGTCTCTTAAAACAGGTCTCTATAGTGGTCTAGGCAGAGATTTGCTGGCCTCCATCCTTCCTATGGGGAATCTTCCACCCACTCCAGCCTGATGCCCATAGCTGATCAGTCTCGTGCTTCAGGCTGTGTACTGGTGGGGCAGAATGCCTTAAGCAAACCCAGAATTAAGGAGCTCCACAGGGAGTGGCCCTTGGGGGATTAAGGAAACAAGGCTCTGATTTCCCCTCTAGCAAAAATCCTGTTTCCTCACCATCCCTTCAGGGTGAGGAGTCAGGCTTGGCTCAGTGTGAATTAGTATCTCAAAGCAAGCCTGCCAACCAGGTCCACAGTAATTGTCTTCCCTTCCCATTTTAGGAAAAGAAAACCTCATTTCTGATTTTCCCCTGGACTATAGCTCTCATTCGGTTCCTATCTGCCTGGGCTAATGCAGTCCAAAATTGCTTTTTTTCTCACACTTTTGATGTTCGTCCTTTACTTGGCTTTCCTCCAGGTTAACACTGACTTTCTGAGGGTCTAGGGTGGGGGAGGGAGTGAATGCATGATGCTAATATAGTTCTGTCTCTTTTTTCTCTTAGAGTGGCAAATCCCAGTTCCCAAAAAGGCTCTTCCACAAGGCGTTTAAACACCTGAACTGCTCCTTTGAGGATCAATGTATGTGGAACACAGCCTTAGACTATAAAGCATGGAAGGAGAGACAAAGTAAAGTTTGCAAAATGTGTCCTGTTTAAACTTAGATTGGAGGTGTGTTCATCTTTATTCACACCTAGTCCTAATTTTACCTCTAGTTCTCAAGAACTCACTGTTAGGGTCATTGAAGGAGGTATGCATGAGGCAATTTAAAGAATTATAAATGTACTAGAGTCCCGATGCACGAAGATTCGTGCAAGAATGGGCCTTCCTTCCTCTAGCTGCTGGCATCGCTTTGCTCTGGCCAGAGCTGCCTTTCTGCCTTTGTTCCTGCCCAGAGCTGCCTTTCCACCTTCCCACACTGCCCAGAGGCCCATAGTGGCTGGGGTGGTGCAGAACACCTGTATCATTGCCATGGCAACAATGCAAGCATCCTGCCCCACCCCCAGCACTCAGCAACTATGTATGCAAATTAACCCAACAAAGATATTGGGTTAATCTGCATACCCATTCCTGGTTGGCTGGTGGGTATCATGAAGGTATAGTCAATTTGCATCTTTCTTTTTTTATTAGTGTAGATATTAAGTCATCTAGAAAACTCCCAAATGGCACCAGAACCTAGGGATTGGGAGTTAGAAGTTTTAAAGGACTCTAGGTGGGCTTTTCTGGTGGAGAACTCTCTGGGTGGGTCCAGATGCTGGGACAGTCTGGAGGGAAGAGTCTGGTAGAATGTGGTCTAAGGGAAAGTGAATGTCTGTTTTGAAGTGGTCTAAAGGTCAGTTCCAGGGGAGGGAGTACAAATTCAATTATTTGATCAGGCCTGCTTCCAGGTCTGAGTGCTTTAGGCCTGGTTTTAGGCTTTCTCATGCTGACTTGCTTTCACACTCTGCCACTAGCAAGGACCTGGGAGAACATTCCAATAGAGGAGTATGCTATTCTGGGTCCCTGGTCAAATGCTCAGTTTTCTTATAGGATAAATAGGTTGATGACTCCCCAGATCCCCAAGTCTGAGCATTCTAAATTCTCTACCTGCTCTCTGGTGTGACATAGAACTATGATTCAGATACACACACACATACATACACACACAAAGTGGGTAAGATGATAAGTTTTAGAGAAAAAAAATGACCCCTGGGAGCCTAAGTACTTGCTTTAATCTATGACAATTATTAGTCAGCTAAACTGAACCAAGCACTAACCCTATTTGCATCTCCTAGCCCTATGTACATGTCCTCAGCTGATGGCTGGCAGGGGCTCCAGGACTCATTTGGGCACCTTAATACTATGGTTTGTGGTTTTTGCAGTAATATTTCCCCTTAAAGGCATTTTTTCCTTATCAGGAGACATGAAGTCATTTAAAGTATGAGCAAGTTTACATTTAGGGAGAAAACAAAGTAAAATGTCTATGATAAGATAATACTATTGGGTTTACAAATGTTTTCTCACTGGATTTGTTTGAGTATAAAGATGCAAGCTGAATATAAGTTGTGGCAAAATAATAAAACTGACTAAAACATTCCATACAAACAAGGTTTTTGACTCAGTTAACTTCTTACATAGTTACTGAACCCTTACTATGGCTTAGCTCTGTGTTGTTGAAGGAATGCCCAAATCTGTATACCTGGTGAGGCTGCTCCTCAGAAAAGTTATCTTTCTTCTTAGAGAAAAGAAACTATATAAGTAATGACCAAGGTGTGTACTTCTTAGAACAGTCAGAATTATTTCCAAGGATATGGATGTCCTAAATTTAATTTAATCAGATCCCTCAACTATGCATAAACACACATATTAAGCTGATTTGCAGCCATACTCTCAGTGGTTGAAGCTTCTTTGTTGTTGTTTTTTAATATGTTTTTATTGATTTTAGTGAAAGGAAAAGAGAGAGAAAGAGGAACACTGATATGAGAGAGAAATTGGTTTTCTCCTGCACACACCCTGCCAGGGGGTTGAACTAGCAACCTGGGCATGTGTCCTGACCTGAAATTCAACTGGTAACCCTTTGCTGCACACAATGATGCTCAACCAACTGAGCTATGCCAGCCTGGGTGGCTGGAGTTTCTAGATCAGAAATTATTTTACCCTCTTCAACTAATAAAGAAAAGTGAATCACGGGATTTAGAAATTGCTAGAAGCTCTATTTCTGACTACAAGTCTTTTCCCAAAGTCTTTATACCTTTTGGAATAGGTAGGAGCACATAAAAGTCTTACATGGTAAGTTATGATATATTTGAATATATTGCCAAAATGACTCCAATGCATTTGGAGGCACATCCTTCTCATCTCTAAGTCACCTATTTCTTCATGTTCTTTCCCTTTAATGTGGCATTGAGACTGAGGTAAGAACTTGAATGGACAGATGATCAAAGACCAGAAGTCACCTTTGTAATGTGCAACATGTAATGGGTTCCTAGGGCAAGAAGCTCCCAGAATGACTGAAGTTAAATTTCCCACCAGCATGACAAAATGGTGAGTTGGAATTCTTATTCAGTTTGAGGAGAAAAATGTACTTTCACACTGCAAAGTTTGTGGACTAACATCATACTAGTTACCTGAGTCTCCCAAATCTTCACAGGCGGTAAAATTGAATGCTGCTCGTGACAGCAAAGTATTCATGTCTCAATCTGTCTGCATCTTTAATTCCCTCTGCCCTACTTTCCATGTTATAAAGAAAGTTTTGAGGCTTTCCCTCTTCCTCTCATTGGCTGAGTATATGGCAACGTTGAAGAGGTTGACTCTGAAGAATCCTGTTACAATTGCCATCCTATCTCAGATGAGAAAAAAATTAGTAAAAAAAATAAATAAATAAAGGGTGATTGGTAATTTCTCATTCAACCTAGCTTCTGAACAAAAGTAGGTTTAAGACAACAAACTGGTATTGGAGAATTGAGAGGGTCTTTTCTGCACTGGCTCAGTAAGTAGGTTGGTTCAGAGAAAAAAGAGCTAAACTGAGCACAGAAAGCTTGATATTTGAATGTGGCTCCATTGTCAGGGTCAGAAAAGGACCTTTGCCCAAGTCAACTCAGAAAGTGTTGGTCCAAGGGTAACCTGCTACACCTTCTTCTCTTCATTATGTACTGTCACTGATTCATTCTTATATCTCGAAGCCAGTTTGCTAACAATTAACAAAATGTCTCCACAGACGTAAAACTGCAAAATCTAAAATTTGATTTTTTATTCACCTTTATTTTCTACAACTCCATCTGCCCCTGAATTCTTGAGGTTTGTTTAGTCTATGAATAAATTGGGAAACATGTCTCAGGCTCTTAACCCATGTTCAACCTTTTCATATGTGCTATGGTGGATACAAGTAACAATAGGGCCTGGTTCTTCCTCACAGGGCAAAGGAGAGATGTATGCTACTTAACAATATTCTGGTGCCCATTTTGTATTTTTTAAACTGATATTTTAGAAAGCGAGGAAGGGAAAGGGGTAGAGTGATAGAAACATAGATGAGAGAGAAACATCGTCAGTCGACTACCTCCTGGATTGAGCCCGCAACCAGGGCATATGCCCTGACCAGGAATCAAACCAGTACCTCTTGATTCCTGGGTTGATGCTCAACCACGGGGCCACGCCTGCCAGGCTGCTGCCAATTTTGCACCTGAGATGAACTGACAGGGTTTGCTTCCTGGAGGGAGGGACCAGAAGTTATAGAAGACTGAAGGGAACAGCACCTATTCCTGAGGTTCTGGGTTGTGATCAAAAGAGGAGGAGCATTTACTCATGGCAGTGGGGTTAGTGTCACTCGAGGAAGAACTCAGAATGATGGTGAAACATGTCAGGAGTGAAGTGTGAGACAAGGTGATGCTAGAAAGAAAAGAATTAGCAATGAGGGCTGAGGCTGAGATGATCAAAGTCAGGCTGAATGCAGCACACCACACACACACACAAATGGGTCAAGACCAACCTTTCAGAACTAAGTCTGTGAACAGCAAGAGAGCCCAGACATTTCTTTTATGTGGTGCCCAGGATGTGGCCCTGTTGTGAGTTTGGAGCTTACAGCAGCAATTAAGGGCTAAAGCAAAACACGTTTATATTGTGTGCTTAAAAAGCAGACCATATTCTAAGGCAAATAATCATTACAAACAGTAAAGGCACATTATTGTATTTTTGTAAATAATTTACCAATAGATTTGTATGTATGTTCTATGCAGAAAAAAAAATATTTTGACAACAATTAAACAGTTCAAGAACCTTGGCTTATTTGTATGCAATTTCTGTAGTAATTTTCCCATTAAAACGTACATGCCAATCAGAAAGCAGGTTCTGGGGATTTGTTCCAAACTGCCTCATACTTCTCCGCAATGTAGATTATCTTCTCGCTCTGTATTTTACCTCTCATACCAATTCCTACATGCTCCAGCCTCTATAATTTAGGATGTCAATTAATTGTTGTCTTTGGCTCAGAAACCTTAGCTTTTTCCTAGCCCATAACATGTTTTACTTCCTGACTGGTTTTTGCATTGAAAGCCTGGCAAGCTCCTTTAACAGGCCACGGAAGATTAGGAAACCCTACAGAGTCCTCTTGAGCATCACCCCTGTGGGTAGATTCCACCCTTTACTTCCTCCAGCTTTTCTTCAAAATACTGGATCCTGCCTGGATTCCCTCCTTTACATAGCATCACCATACTTTTTATTGTTTTTGTTAGGTCAAAAAATTACCTTTCTCTCTACCAATCTGAGTAAATAGGGCAAATCAGAAGCATTTCCACATTTACAAATCAAATTATAAGGCTATCTTAGTATCATTAAAGTACTCCAAGTCATGAAGAGCTACGAGCAATTCTATTTACAGGTACAGTTGTCACATTTCCTCAAACAAATAGTATCTTGCCACACAACATTGTACAGTCTTCAATGCACTAAATTGAATTGGCCTAGTAATATTACTTTTTCAACACCTTTATTAGGTAGAAAGATAATATGTATGCATGAAAAGTGAAATAATACAAGGAAACAGTACTCGCAATGCAAGTAGATATGATTAATTAGTCAGCAACCCTACAAGCAATAAATCTTAGAGTTTAGAGGAGAAGTTAATCTGGACAGGGGTGAATTGGAGAGGCTCACTGTAAAGGATAATACACGACTAAGTCTTGAAAAATGGAGCAGATTGCTAAAGGTGGAGAGGCAGAAGCATTCTAAAAGGGAAGCGCAAGGGACAGTAAGGGGGGAAACAATCCATGTGGAGAGGCTGCAGACTTGTTTATAAAGGAAGCTGTTAGGAATGCTGCATCAAATCTTTTCTTTGATAAGAATAACTTAACAAATCTCAAGAAATTTTGAAGTTCCACCTACATAGATTGCTAATGCTACGAAGACATCGGGTATTTCTAATTAGGGTCATCTCACCAAAGTAGCATGGCAATTAGCGGCTCCTTAACTCCTTCTACTGCTCCTCTATTACTTTGTTTTTTTTCTTCTGTAAATAACTGTTCCAATATATCCCCTTCCTTAACAACTATTCTAGTCCTGTTCCCTTAAGAATCTTCATTTCATAGGACAATCAGTTCTGGTGGTAACTAGTAAGAGCAAAAAGGTTTGATCTCTCCAAACTCTACAAAGATTCTTAGATGTCCTATTAAAACTCTGTTTTGGTGTTTTTTTTTGAGACTGCTTTTTAAGGAGAATCTAAAGCAAACATACTTCATAAGAAATATTATGCAAGAAGTTGCTTATATATTACATGGTAAGATAAGGAAAAAGTATTACTTTTCCACTTAGGGAATAAACCAAAAATAAAGGTTAGATATACTTTTACTAAGGAAATAGGATAAATCTACCTAAGAACAAGATGTCTTGAATCTTGAGCAATAATTTGCATAGTGCCATGATCAGTTAGATTTATTTATTCGGTGGTATGAGCAAGTATGTGGTTTTTCAAAGAAATCTATTCCTGGGAATTTCATCACATATGGATAAGAATGTTCAAGGAAGAAAAGTTCAAATATATCAATAGACAGCTTATGATATAAAAATAATACCTTGCACATTATAAATATGAAAAAGTGATACTTTACCAAACAAAACAAAACAAAACATTTTTTCCATCCTCCACAGGCAAACAAGTTTCTGCAAGCAATTTTTCAGCAGCGATCTATAAACGTCACCACTTTGGCCTGACTAGAAACACTCCCATCAGGATGCAGACAGTCATTAAGAAGATGTAGAAGGTATAAGATGACACAGACATGGCACAGAAAGGACTTTCCATCTGTTTGGGGAGCATGTAGCCACTGCCAGATGTCAAAGGGGGGTAGAAAGTTTGGAAAAAATAGTGTCAATTATCTCTCTGCTCTTGCCCTCTGGCTTCCTGCTAGCGTTTCCCATTGCCTAATTCCAACCAGAAATGGGCCAGACAAAGCAAGCCATAGAAGCAGTCTCCTGGGCCACAGAGGAAGGGAAAGACATGCAGAAAATGGATATGGAAGGTTATATAGGGAGATGACATTGCCGGAGGGGGCAGTAACTTATCTCTTAGGTACCTATATATTCAGACAGGTCAGAGAAGTCATCTGGGGCAGAGGACGCTGCAAGGTCAAAACATCGTCCTACAGGCTGAGGATCTATCCTTCAACAAATAACCAATACACTATATCATTTTCTTCAGTAACCAAGATGATGCAAAAACTTGCTTCCAATTCCAGCAACTCTGGACTCAGTGAGCTTGGTGGATTGTATCATCAATGACAAATATTGGCTGTCTGGCCCTGAGTGAGGACTATGCTTTCCTGCCCTTTTCATATCAAGTTTATTCACGTGACTGACTTTGGCTAAGTGAATGTGATCAGACTTGGTTTTCCGTTAAGCTAATAGGGACACAAATCAAAAGGTAGGAGGAGTCCAGCCAGTGGTTAAGTGTTGACCTATGGACCAGGAGGTCACCATTCGATTCCTGATTAGGCCACATGCCCAGGTTGCAGGCTTGATCCGCAGTGTGGGGTGCACAAGAGGCAGACAATCAATGATTCTCTCTCATCACTGATATTTCTCTCTCTCTCTCCCTCTCCCTTCCTCTCTGAAATCAGTAAAAATATACATTTTTAAAGGGAAAGGGACAACTTCATTTCCTCTTCTTTCCTACTACAAAACCATGTCTGTGGCAGAGGCTGCCTCCATCCATGACTGCAATCCCATCTGGGTGGCCCATTCTCCATGGTTCCAGCTCTCACTGGGTTCTAGTAACACTATTTCCTGCCCCTGATTCTTCAGTTTTCAACAGTTATTAATCTCTACACACTTTGCCATGCCTTTTTGGGCTCTTTAACACAGCTATTCTTCCATAAGCACCCCCTTTATTCAAATCTCTTTGTTTTATCATTAATATTCTTCCCAATTCTGGTGCCTTGTGCTTGCATAACACCTCATATGTAATACTAGAGGCTCAGCATGTAAAATAGTGTGCAGGTAGGGTCCCTAGGCCTAGTTTGCGATCAGGCCCATTTTCTGCCCGCTCACCTGTGCCCAATCCTACCCTACCTCAGCCAGCCAGTTCCCCTCACTGGCCCTGGGGTCCTGCCCCACTGCCACCATCAGCCATCTGGTTCCCCTCACTGGCCCCCAACCTTACAGCAACTAGTCAAGCATTCATTCTGGTCATTACACTTATGGTTGCTGTCCTTTTATTATAGAGGATTATGCTTCTAATGCTGAACCACAGCACTCATTTATGTGTCTAGTTAAAGATATCAACTTCCTATGAAAATCCAGCCAAAACCAGAAGTGTAACCCAAATTTAAGATATACTTTTTTAATTTAGATATTTTAATCACTCCAAGCAGTAATTTAATAGATTATTTGTGTCCATTACATTCCTAGGTTATTCTTGGTGATTGGTGGTAAAAAGAGGAAGAAGGATTTCTACCCAAGAGGTGCTAACAATCAAACTGAGCAAGACCAATGCACATGAAACAATTAGTTAATAGTACATGATGGTATATGAAAGCATTCTTAATGGGGTGATGCAGGCACTAAGAGCTTTGGGAGCTCAGAGAAGAGGAAAATCAATAAAACATAGAGTATTCCAGGAAGGCTTTAGCTTGAGGGAGCATGCAGTTTATATTTTGGAGTGGAAGGTTTTAAGGCTGTGTTTATCCTGAGGCATTGGCAGTGTCTCTCTAAATATATGCTACTCACAGGATGGAAGAGGCAATAACACACAACAGTGTCTACTAGCCATCCATTTCCTCTAATACACAATGTTCACACTGTTGAAACTTGGCGAGTTTCACAACTGGCATCCATGTGAGCTAATACACCACAATCACAGAAAAATTACTGGATGAGAAATCAGAAGACCTCTTTCTTCTTTGTGCCCTTCAATAAGAACAAATGGCTGTGACCTTCCTTTGCAGAACTCCCCTTATAAGGTTTTAATAAAAACCTCATTACACTGAAATCCTGGCAGGGTGTTCATTAGAACATCTCCACAGTGTGTGTATAGACCTTAATAGCTACAATAAGCAATAGGAATTAGCCAGTCATTTTAGAATTGAATTGACCATGAGTCTTTTTCTAGATTTAGGCAAAATTTCTGGAGACAGGCTCTTTATTATGCATAGAAGACCACCTAGGTTTATAAACATGGAGGTACTTGTAAACATTTATAGCTTCCAAAACACTTATCTGGTAAATACTTAATAAATATTTATATAAAATAGAATTAAATAGCAACTACTATAAAACCTGGATTAAATGAGATGTATTGAATTTATGAATAATAAAGTATAAATACAACTACTCGACTCCTCTCTATCTTTCCACAATTTTTCTGCCAATGATTATGTCAGATGATTTTCTGGTAGTGCTATTAAGGAATGGACAGTGGCTACCTGAGAATATTTCTATTATTCCTTTAAATAAGCTTAGTGAAGTGTATCCTTCCTGGTAAGAGCATGCAGCTGCCACAATAAGGTTGTCATCACTCAGGTCTATTGGTAATTCTCATTGTTGAAGCCACTTTGGAATCCACCCAAGAAAAAATAAATATAATTGTTTCTTCACTTCTCCTCCTCCTTCTGTTATTGTTTTATAATGACATCTCAAGTTTAATCAAACCTCCTGTTATATAATGTTTGGATCTACTAACTTTCATTAATTTGAATTTATCCCTTAAATATCTCAAATTATCTCTATATATAAGGAAGCAAATATCAGTGTTATGAAACAATTTCTCATTATAACTATGAACAAATTAGTAACCTTTATTTTAAAAAATGTGTTTCAATGCTCCTAAAAATAATTAAGATCGTTGAACTCAGATTATTTGTTTCTTTGGTGCCAGTTTATGGCTAATAATTATATACTGAAAGTTGTTAGTTACAGAAAGGCACCAACCCAAATTTTCCATAATAGTCTTTGGATGGTACCTAGCTTAATTGGATTATTGCAAAGAAATTTGTTTATCAACTTTGCCTTTTTGCCTGAGTTTTTTTTTTTTTTTTTTTTTTTTCTGAGTTCCTTGTGAAGAAATGAGAAGTAGGTAGACCCAGCAAGAAACTGGGAGCTTCTTTAATTTCTGTTCAGCTGAGCTAAATCTCCTTAGTGGACACCAAATCTGTAAATGATTTTTTTCTGTATTTCCATGCTTCTAGGCTGTCAGGCCACACATATCAGGATTGAAACACCAGAGCATTAGCCTCTGCATTTCCTGAACTTAGGTATATGAGGAGGATCTTCTGAGTATAGTATATCAGGTGGGAACAAATCTATTAAATTATTTTGAAAATACATATAGGAACTTTTGTCACCAGCATGGGAATGTATTTACTCATGAGTCAGGAATCCAAAATAGACTCTGAAGAAAACAGATGAATGCAATTAGAAAGCATTTGTTCAATGTGAAGAAAATGGGATGATGAGAAGGAAAATTGATGGGGGGCGGGGGAAGGACCCAAGTATTTAAATAGAAAGTCCTGGTCCTGCAAAGGGCCACCTCTGTGCAATGCAAGAACTCAAGACTAGAGAAATACCTGAGTTATCACAGTAACAACCCGGCTTGGTCACTTGTGCCATCCCTATGATGCCCACCAGGAAACAGTACATCTGATCAGCCTCCTGCCACCAGGATGCAAGGCATCACTACCAGCTGCTATCATTACAGCTTCAAACCACCTCAAAGGAGTAAGGAGAGTTCGGCTGAGAGAATATCATCAACAGTATTGTGCTACTTTGTCTGTTTGTCTGTCTTGCTTTTAGATTCACGTTTATCAGTGCAGGAGATCTCAGCCAGTGGCTCAGCTCCTGCAGTGTGCTGCCCACAAACGTAAACACAGGGTGTCCAGCTGCCCGAGTGGGGACTCTGCTAATTGGAGAAGTCTGCTCTGGTCCCCTGTCACCAGTTGGCAGACAGAACTGTCTGGGCCAAAGCTGATTTCCAGAGTCAGGCCTTCATTTATCTTAGTGATAACAGGGTGTGTGCCGAGAGAGGGAGCAAAGGGAAGCAAAGGGCAGCTGCAGGCGAGGTGGGGACAGTACCAAGGCCTCGGCAGCAAGGGCATGCTGTGGGGTGGGGCTTGGCAGTTTATTCCTCTCTTCAAAGTTTAATTAGTCACTAATTATAAACAACTCTCTTTTATTATGGAAGCCTTTGGCCAGTGCTGCGATTTTTTAAAGAAACATGCTCTCATCTCCACTGAGTTCCAAATGCTAACGTATCAATGTCAGAAACTGCAGTCAAGCACAACCTGTCCCCAAATCCCAGCCCCTTGAAACACAATGGCTCATTAATAACTTAGAAAGGATGATGACACTGGGACTATTTATAGGGCCTTGGCAGGCAGGTCTGTCAGCATTATAGAAATTAACATGGAGAAATTGTCAACTGGAAAACATTAGTGTTTATCAACAGATCAATCAAACTTCAACAACTGTAAACTGTGCTTATAGCCAAGGGAAACGTATCTACAGTGACAGCCACATACCCACCTGGCTGGGGAACCCATGTCAGCCCCAAACCCTGCAGACCGTCCCCTTGGCACAGCGGCCTCTGCCCCACATCCAGGGGAAAAGTGGGATGAATGGGTCATGGTCCCTGTTATATATTAATGAGCTTTCACTACCAACCGGGCTAAGTTAACTATCAAGGGTTGTAGCTCCAGGAGCCAAATTCTAGATTTATGCATACTTTCTGAAAGAAAAAACTCTCTGATTTAAGGAGTTTCTCTTGGTTCTTTCATCCCTTTAAAGCAGAGCTTGACTCGCATTGTTGTATATTTAGAGATGGTTCTATTTTCATTTCTGGGCTACATGGGCGATGATGACATGGCTTCGGAACCTGAACAAAGCAGGAGCACTCTGATAGGCTGCCGGTGATGTCATCCCTGAGCCTCGAATGGCTGGGAAAAGCACCAGGGACTGACTGTTTTCCTGACTTTTCTTTCTTCCCTTCTCTTACTTTTTTTCCTTTTTTTTTTTCCCTTCCAAATACAAAACCCCACTTTCACACTAACAGTGCGTTTGGAGCTTCATATCCTAGCAACATGATCACTGAAGGTAGCCGGTGACCCTCACACAGACCGGTCCTGCTTTGGCTCCATGCACAGTGTCAGCTCTCGCCGAGAGGATTTTGTGCTGCATCACACTGAATATTGCTGCTCTGTAATTTCTTGTCATTAGAGAAACCCTTTCCAGTGGCTCCCTTTCTGTAGCCCAGATGATCAGCACCTGTCAAACCGGACTACTCGCACAAATCCTAACCGGAGGAGACTAACAGTGGGAGGAGGGCTTGCAAATAAAACACAAAAACAGACAGAAATGATGGCCAGGACACCGAACTTCAAAATGACAATAGCCCCAACTCACCCCTCAGAAGCCTTATGTTGATAAAGCCGCACCAAATGCCACCTTTTGTTCTTTTGATGCCTGCATTCCTAAAACTGCAGGATAGTGGCAAAGGTGTTTTTCCTGGCATCAGGAGGGAAGACTTGGGGACAAATGGGGTGGAGAAAAAGGAGCTTTTTGGTCCTTATTTAAGTCTATTTGGAGGGTTTATTTCTTTGTTGTGCTTTTTATTTTTAAAGAGGGGTGTATTTTTGTGTGCAATATATAGCAAATGCTGCTTGTTTGTTTTTGTTAAAATAACACAACACCAATCCCACAGTTTTTATTTTGATATCCTAGGGAACACTCTCTGTAAGTCTCATGTTCTCATCTGTTAAGAGAGACAATAAGACACCTCGCCAAAGAGAGGGTGAGCCTTGCAGGAACTACTGTAACTGGTGCACGAGAGGAGCAGAGCTAAAATCTGCTCCTGCCAATTGGACACTCTTTGCAACACAAGTAAATCAAGATAACCAGGAAAGGCAGAAAGTAAACAAACTGGGGAAAGGGTGAGTTGAGGACCACTATTGAACCATCTCCATAGCAGGCTAAGGAATATCAGCACATTCTCACCTCCACAGTCACCTCCCTTCCTTGTATGGCTGCCACTGGTTTGCACCCAGAAACAAAATCTAGAGTGTTAGAATTTGAGGGGTGGTGCACGGGTACCAAAATTAAATTTAAAAGTCAAGTCCAAAATTAAAAAAAAAAAAAATCCGATGTGTTTTTTTCTGAAACAAAAGTATTCAGAGAGTTTGAAGCAAATTCTCTTTCTATAGGTTTTCTGTGCAGGAAATTTAGCAGGTCTGGGGTGTGAAAAGAAAAGAAAAGAAAAGAAAAGAAAAGAAAAGAAAAGAAAAGAAAACTTGCAGTTGGAATTGGATGTTTACAAAATACTGAATTTTGTGAAAATTACAAAATAAATATCAGTCATGGACTTTTGGCATCAAGATCTGCACACCAGTTTTAATATCAGAACATAAACTTATGAAAAGTACATGAAAATAAGAGTTCAGAATGTAAATATGAGCTCAAGATAACAGGAGAGACATGACAAAAGGGAGCATGTGGCAATGTGAATTGAACTGTACATAAAATTATTTCCTAGAAATTCAAAAATTATTTACATCTAAATAAAATGGCCAGAAAAAACAGTTTCATTACAGAGCTCTCCTCTGGGCCAGGTTTGATATGGTTAGACAATGGGAAGAGGAGGTAGGTGTCCATGCCTGGAAGGGTCTGAGCAAAGGCAGAGGGGAGGGGCCGCTGTCTGCAGGACTGCAGGGCTGGAGGAAGAACATAGCGTGTAGAAAGGCATGGTGGGAAATAAGACTGGAAAGCTCTGAGGGTTCCAATTAGAGAGCCGGCCCTAGAAAGTCAATCTATGGATTGTGCATTTTAACATGGAAGAAGACAGGCAGACATTTGCTCTTAAACTCGTATCTGTGCATCTGGAACGTTCTGAATGAGCAGGGCGCACACAGGGGTCCTTGCTCTCTGCCTCCTCCATCTTTGACACTATGCATTGTCACCCACCCACCTCCTTCCA
This sequence comes from Murina feae, assembly GCA_004026665.1. Lineage (NCBI taxonomy): Eukaryota > Metazoa > Chordata > Mammalia > Chiroptera > Vespertilionidae > Murina > Murina feae. Next base: position 22,982 of record PVJC01001598.1, on the reverse strand, counting down.
GAGAGCAAGTCCTGGCCCAGATTTCAGTCAAGACTCACCAATTCATCAATTGTTAACACTTTGATTTTCAATGTATTCTGATGTCACAGATTGACATAATTTTTTTCAGAATGAAAGAGGTTGTCTTCTATCTGTTTGTTTCAGTGTCCCATATTGTTTAATGTTATTTTATAATGTGAAAAGGCTCACTCAATGTATTAGCTAGTTAATGTGTGTATAATACTGAATTTAAGAATAAAGGTGTGTTGTTGTTTTTTTTTACTTGACTTCATTAGGATCTTCAGCATCATAATTTCTTTTCATTTGTACTCTATTATGCTTTTTTTTCTAGTTAAATAGTATTTAATATTCTATCCCTAATATAAGCTCATGTTTCCCATTAGAGGAAAGCAGAAAAGCTACATATTTCAGGTTGTAAAAAAATATATACAATACAACCCAGACAATGATGGAAACATTAGCATCCAGAGTGGTATCATGCAAATGACAAGGTAGAACATCTCCCAACCTTGTTTTTCTTTTGAAATTTTCTTATTCATTCTGAAGTCTTCACTGTGTGGACCAATGCTAGGTTTTATTTTAGATTTAACCAGCTCTGATAATTTCTCTCTATCAGTGATGCATTTAAAAATGTTTGGCTATATAGAGGAGCAAGACCATCCCACTAGGAGGCAGCTACAGCAAATTGCAGACACAGCCTTAGTCTCAAGGAGCATTTGTCAATTCTCTCTCTCTCTCTCTCTCTCTCTCTCTCTCTATATATATATATATATATATATATATATATATATATATATATATATATAGCAATTATTTCTGTCACATTAGACAGCTGGTTTTAAATCAATCTCTTCATTTCAGAATTAAGTAAATATACTATTTTCACTAACACATTAAATGTTTTCAGGCAGAGATTTTCAATGCATTAGAGAAAAACTGCCATGATCTTGGGGACAGATAATAAATAGCCTCTATTGACTTTTGCTTTCCCCATAAAACACACAGATAGTCTCAGACCTGACAAAGAGAGACCAGTTTATGTTAAAGCACCTACAAACCGCAAAAGTCACTATATTCTTTACTTAAAGCTATGTCTGTGGCTGGAAGAGAAGTATTTTTAGTTTATTAAGAAAGTTTACCCTTTTTAAGCCCACCTTCAAAAGTAGCCATTTCACTAATTATGAAAGTGTTACCCATTCCCTCCTTCTTTTTACAATCTCTTCCTTCAATGCATGTTTACGGAGGGACTAATATGCAGCAGGCACTGTTAGATGCTGAGTGAATACCTGGAGGATGAAGCAAACCTGTCTCTGTTCTCCTGTACTGTGTTACGAAAGCCAAAGTAGGACACAGAAATACAAAGAAAATCAGGATGGAAACAGTGATGTCTGGTGGTCAGAGGTGATGAGGAGTTGACCTTGATCTTACACATGAAGGTTGAGAAGAACCATTTCTGGGAAAAGCAAGGAGGAACGGTATCTGCAGAAACCCTGAGTCAGAAGAAGATTTAGCAAGTATGTTCAAAGGAAGTCCAAGTAGCAGTGTTAACGCAGAGCAGAGACACATGGGATGGAGTTGGAAAGGAAGGCAACGGCCTTGTGGACTATGGTATATGGGTAAAATACAATTCAAATTGAAAGGGAAAATGCCTAACCATTTAAAGCAGGAAAAAGGACCAGGCAATTATTTTAAAAGGTGACTCTGATTGTTATACATGGAATGGATTAGAGGCTCAAAGAATGTAACAAAGAGCATGGTTAGAAAACTTGCAAATAGTTTGGGTGAGAGATGATGGTGATGAAATAAATGTATTATATTAATTTGAGATGCATATATGCAGACATACAACAACATAAAGCTGAAGAGAGTTGGGTTGTGAGAGAGAGAAATCAAATTAAGCAGACAGCTGACTGGGGGCAGCCTTTCTGGATAACATTTACAGGGAAATAGTATGGAGAAAAGAAAACCTGAGAATGTCATTTGGGTCCTCTTAGTTTTGAGATGCTTGTAAGCCATCCAAGTTGTGGCATTAGGTAAGCATTGCTGGACGCTAGTATAAAACTAGGTTTGATGAAGAGTGGAAAGTTGTGAGGAAATGTGAAAGGAGAAAAGGTTATGAGCTAAAGGTAGCAAATTGGAGGAGACTTAACAAGACCTATTTGTTCAGATTCCTCTGGGCATCCCTCCATCTTCTGTTTTTAAATATATTTTTATTGATTTTAGAGAGGAAGGGAGAGGGAGAAAGAGAAACATCAATGATAAGAGAGAATCATTAATCAGCTGCCTCCTGCACGCCCCACAACCTGGGCATATGCCCTTGACCGGGACCCTTCAGTCCTTAGGCCGACGCTCTATCCACTGAGCAAAACCAGCTAGGGCCCCATATTCTTATATAATGATCTCCCTTTCCTCCAGGTAGAGGAGGGCACCTTTCACCAGCTTCAGGGATGATGAGAGACATCAGAGGTCCTATTTGCACCTGCCATTTCTCAAATTCCTTCAACTTAAAATAGTCAGTACGCCAAGGTACCATATTCTGGGGTAGCATATCCTGAACCATTTAATAGTTTGTCGGTGAATGAGATCCCCTAGCGAGAATTATAGAACAGAAGCAGCCAGGATGAATACTGACGGAATTCTAATTTCTAGATGCTGGAGAAAGAAAGAAGCAGGAACAGAAAAGAGGCTGAGCAAAAATTGCCAGAAAAGTGGAAGGAAACTGGGAGTGTGTAGTACCATAAAAGTGAAAAAATGGAATGCTTTGAAAAAAGAGAACAGTCATTTTGGGAGAATGTTCTGTCCAGTAACGTAAGATTGAAAAGTTATGAGTCCTGGCTGGTGTGGCTCAGTTGGGTAGAGCAACGCCCCACACACAGAAAAATTTCCTGTTCGATTTCCTGTCAGGGCACATATATAGGTCTCACGTTTGATGCCCGGTTGGGGTGCATTTGGGAAGCAACCAATTGATGTTTCTCCCTCACATCTCTCTCCCTCTCCCTCTCCCTCCCTCTCCCCTCCCCCCTCCCTCTCCCTCTAAAATCAATTATAAAAAAAGTTACAATGGGCATAGGTCACCCTAAGGTGCAGTGGGGGCCTGAGCCAGTCTGCAGCTACTTGAGGCCCATATGTGATGTTATTCACTGGCATCATCTTAGCTTCAGAATCAAACTGAAAAGGGTCCCCAGATATATATCATTACTTTGCCTGTGGGTATAAAATGCCCCATACAATTGGTCTGTTGGTTAATTTTGTGATGGAAATTCAAGCTGGTTGTTTAATTGAACTTTGCAGTCATTCCTATGTGATCATTTCTTTGTGTGTCTAAATATACACTCAAACACCAACTGGGGCAGATGCACTCGACAAACAAGCAAACAGAAACCATTCAGTGAAGGAGAACAGAACATCCTGTTCCTGAAAGGGGAAGAAAGACTCATCTTTATTTATTTTATTTTTTCATCTTTCGGCTTTTTGCACAAGCATTGCTCAAATTCAACAGATAATTGTGCAAGCCTCCACGAGAGCCACCCTGTGCCGTCTCAGTGTGAAGCTGAACATACTAAAATGTGCAAAATTTGAACTTCCAAGGAATTCTCATCCCCTCACATCATCAGACTAAAGATTTGCCTTTGTCTGTTCACCCTCGCCCTATGTCAGTGAATCTCCGCCTTCAACAAAACAGGCAGGATTCTGAAAGTTCCAGACTGCGTACATTTGGAACATTGGAAACATAAAAGCAATTAAAGGCCCCCAACACACACACAACCCCTAAGACAAGCCATCCACTTTCTAATAAAAAATGTTGCCACTATGCGAGCTATGAAAGCATGCACATTATCTGAATAAAAGCCTCCTTTTGATGAGAAAATGACTATTAATGAGAACATGTTCATTCCTGGCATCAGGCTTGAAGAGACACAGGTCATAAATCTCTTTGATCTTCTTGCTAAAGCTGGAATCAAGCAAAGAAGCAAGTTCATTTATTTTTTAAAAATATGCTTTTGATTGAAATGATTCCATTTAGTTATAAGTAATTTATCATGTTTTTCATTTCCTTTCCAGGTTTGGTTTGTTTTCCATTCTCAACTATGTCACCACAGGTAAGTCTCCGCTACAGTTCTGGCTAGATGTTACTTTAGGGTTTCCTATTTGAGAGGGGACAGAGAAAATGCACAAGAGAAATGTGTGCATGGGGGGTATAGTTTTGGGGATGAGACAAACAACAATAAGAATTCATAAATTTTGAACAACAACAACAACAAAAATGCGTCTCCTGGTTCAGCCTGTAAGCCTCCTCGATTTGCTTAGATGTGCCAACACTGCCCCCTGTTGCTGATTCATGGCTACTTTGAAACCTTGATTTCAGGGCACAGCCTCACAAACGAGCCACTTTTCCTTCTCTCTGCACCCCCCCCCACCCCCCGCAAGCAAGTCACTGTAAATCACAATGCAGACTTCTTATAAGGTGTTTTCCAATTGAGTGTATTCATTTCTTTTTTTATTAAATGTGTTTCCTTCCATATTTCTGTTTCTTGCCTCCCTGGGTACCTGCTCATGTCTTAATACAAAGCACCTCCAAGGAGCAAGCCTCCCACTAGCAAAGTCCCTTTGGAGATGTAATGCAAGCAGTCCTGGCAGCAGAATCTGCGTCTCTCCTTCCTGTAAGGAGGCCTTATTCTCTTTCTAATACCCTCTGAGAATGCCTGCACGGATTGCTATCCTGGGTGCAAGGTGAAATCAGGAATCCTTTATTGATCATCTCAACAAGCTTCCTTACCATCCCGGCCTCTGCTCATCCCCTCCCCGAGAAGAAGAATGGATGCCAGAGGTTCCTTGTGCAAAGTCAGAGCAGGGGCTGCATGATTTTCAGTGCACAGAGAAGGCAGGAAATTACCAGACAGTCACATCCATGACCTCTCATTAGTCTCCAACAAACAAAATTTAAAGGAAGAGTTTTACCCTCAATTTCTGAAAAATTCTGAGAAAATGGTAGAGATTAGGCCTGGAGTCACTAATCAACACAGCAAGTTATCTCTCTTACCCCCCTGCTTAGCAGCTTAGCCTGTTGATTTATGCAGCATGAGTTTGAGTCACTGGACAGGAAAAAAAAAAGCACTAAAAACAAAATGCCTCTTTGAGTGATACATTCTTATTATTTAGATGAAAGATTTGGAGTTCTTGCTCTTAAGTTGAGATGTATTCATTTAGTGCTTCTGAGTATACTAATCCTATATAGTAGAAAGAGACTAAGAAAAACGAAGCCCTCAATAGTTGCCGCCTTCTAGGTCAAATATGTGGTTTGGGATCCAGGGGGGAAAGGGATTATGGAAAAATGCCCTACCGGCCCCACGTATAAGATATTTTATGTGAACAAGGAAGTTAAATAGGTCCTAGCTCTCTTGCTTCTTCTGATTATTGCAGCTGTCGAAAACACCTAGTAGAGAAGAAATCTGATACCCTGCCTTGAGCCCCATAAGAGAAAAAGTTCTTGGATGCATCAATGGTGCATGCCATAGGAGTTAGTTTAGACAAGTTAGTTTAGACTTGGCATTTTTCCTTAGGATGTCAGCATATGACCTGAAAGACTTTGCTTCATATATCACATTTAGCATGGATTGGCTCCTTTGTCAAGAAGAGTGCAAAGGGATTTTTGAGGGAGTAAGAGATACGATTGATACAAGAGAAATAGTTCAAGAGGAGGAGTGAGCCGGGGCAAAATTTAACTCATTTACCTGAAGAAAGAGAAATAGATCTTTGGGATCCTGGACAGCCAAGAAACAGCAAGAAGGCACATAAAAACATCACTCAATGACAAATGGTTGGAGAAAGGATTAGAGGAGGGCAAGGCAGATATTTACTGACTTAGAATATAACTGAAAAGGATGTTTTCAATATTTCAGTTTCCATTTACTATTAACTTGCTCTCCTTTTTCACTTGCTGTCAGCCTCATATTTCAGTGTCCGGTGGTTCTCTACTTTCTCTCCTTTTTGTATATCTAAATCTGTTCTTGTGGAAATCTCTCATATTGGCCATCCAACTGAGATATTTTGCTACTGTCATTGTCAAAATATGCCAGTTTCACCTCTAGGCATTTGGGAATGGCAAAAGAAGAGAAAAACAATTTTGTCAAATGCCTACTACATTTTCTTGCCTGACACTATAGTGTACACTTTTAGAACCAGGATCGCCAACAATGTGGCTGAACAGACATTACCAGCTTCTGCTTGCTTGCTGTTATGGAACAAATATGGAACTTGAAGTCAGAAGGTTTATATTCAAATCCTGTGATTCTGTTGCATGCCATGTGGGTGACCTTGGCCAAGTCACTTAACCTCTCTGAGTCTAGTTTCCTCTTCTATAAAATAAGGATAATAATTCCTGCTTTGCCAACTTCACAATGTTGCTGTGAGGATCAAATGAGGTTCTATATGTGAAAGTTCTTTGAAACACTACAAAACACCACGCAGATACAAGCTATTGTTACAAAGCTGAATCCCGTTGGGTCCCTGTGGTTTTTGAGTCATACATGCCCATGCTGGGTCTGGTCTATCATTATTTCTAAATGTGGCTGGTCTGTTGGCTTCTGAAGTTTCCACATGAAATATATCCTGTGTATTTGCTTGAAGCCTCTGCCTAGGCCCTCAAGTAATGGGCCATTACGTGATACATTCAAAACCAGCAGAACCAGCATCTCTGACCTTGTACCTGTGACCTACAGAAGTACTATTGTATCTCAGAGAGAAACGTACCTGAACTGCAAGGTGCTTAAGGGATATATTTAGTGCCTCTGCATTTCATTTGTCACTGTGCAATTTTACAGTGTCTGATATAAGCTGGAGATTTTCTGATCTATAATCAAAGGCTTTTACAGACACTGCTCCTTAATTTGGATTTGTGACTATTAAAAAAATGGCACTTTCATCTTTGGATCCATTTCACTTACTTGGATGAAACAGCTATGCACGGTTTTAGTGCAAGTCACTTAAAATTTCTGACTGTCCTTAGTAACACAGGAGCTCTTGTCAAAAACTTGTACTATGGACTTAAGGGGAAGAAATAGTCCATTTCCTCCTCTTTTGATCACCCTGGAACCTTCCTTGCACCAGGCTGTTTTCACTCTGTTAGACCCCATGTGCTGAGGGTACAATGAGTAAGGGCTGAGAGGGTATTTCTCTTGTAACTGTGCACAGAGGCTCTGTGGCTGAAAAATCCATGGCATAACAGAAACAGAACCTCAGGATATTAAAACTAATCAAGAACTTTCAAAGCATTTCTTTTAAGAGTCCCATTTCACTTATGTAAAAGTTGTCTCAACTAAATTCAAGGGTATACCAAACGTCACCCTTCCAGGATTGTCAAAATAAGCACTAAAACCAATGCCTGGTTAAAGTATCCTTTCTATTGTTCAACAGACAACCCATCAACCAATAATATGAGTTATACCTCCAGATATCAGTTATATCTCTGATTTTTTTTATAAATCCCTACAGGTAATTTAAGGCATGGAATCTTGCTATATGGCATACATCACCTTTTCCTGTCTTACTAGAAATGTCAAGAAATAAAGAAGCCTGGCTGGTGTGGGTCAGAGGTTGAACGTCAACCACGAATCAAGAGGTCATGGGTTCAATTCCTGGTCAGGGCACATACTTGAGTTTTATACTGGATCCTACTGGGGGCGTGCAGGAGGCAGCCAATTGATGTTTCTCATCAATGTTTCTAACTCTCTATCCCTCTCCCTTCATTTCTCTAAAATCAATAAAAACATATTTTTCAAAAAAGAAATAATGAAGAAGCATGCATTCCTTCTGCAAAGCTCTTTGAAGATGTTACATCTACATAAGGGATCTGCCACATATTTAACACCCATTGTGTGAATAGATTGCATGCCTATACAAACAGAAAAACCAACAGACCTCAATCACAAAAGCCATTCTACCTTCTGACTATACTCCTTTTGTTGAGTTAAAACGTAAGACCTTGTGATGTCATTCATTTTGTGTCCATCTCCCAGCTTTCTAGGCTTCTGCTGCATGTCCTGAACCTTGCAAGAAACCAGACATTTTCTTCAGGTTTGGCCTTAGTAAAAGGATTACCCCTCCCCTCCATCATCTCAACTGTAGAGGCTCTGGACTTCCTCTCTTGGTTATGAATATGTGCTCTCGTGGCTTCCCACCTCTAAAAAAAACAAGTCTATCATAAGTAGTCATGCACCCCACTGACCATATACAGAGTGGAAGGGCATTACACCAATGTGCCAATACTAGGAGGTGAGGATGATTGGGGCCACTTGGAGTCCGGCTGCCACACCTAACAAGGTAAAATCATATATTGAGAGAGATGGATAGATTTCAAAAAAGTAACTAAGGAGATTGTCTGTCTTCCAGGCATCTGAAAATCATTTCCTGACTTGAAAACAAGTAGGGAGGTTTGGTATTGCAGAGTCTGCACCACATTATCTTCTTAAGTTTAGCTACAATATATCTTTGGATTCATGGTGCCCCTGGATTGTGGCTGAAAACACACCCTGGATGGGAAAAGGTTGCAGGAAGAGGAAGAGAAACATGACAGGCACACTAAGTTCAGCCCTACATAGGGGTGAGGCCTGCAGAGCAGCCAGGGACAAACCACTGCTATGTGGTGCCACAGTAGATAAATGCTACTTCCTGGCCTTCAGATTCTATCTCCTGGGCTGACTTCCAGACACCAACACCTGTGCCTGTGCTGGGCAATCATTGGTGCTTATGGGATGCTCTGGCCTTCTCTGAGCAGTGACCAGCCTGGACCACACCCATGTCAAGCATCTACTAGTAGATGCTATTTGCTAAGAGCTTTTTTATTTATTTTGCATCTTAAGTGTCATCTTGTTCCCTGGATGTTAATAATTCTTTCTGTAACATTTATTAGACAAATCCAGGGAAAGATGGGCTGGCTCTATGATGACTCAGAAGCCAAATTCGGTTTGCAGACTTTCTAAATTTTATTTTATTAGCAACAGCACCTGAATCATTTGGACACAAAGGAAGTTTTCCCTTTGGCTTGGGCTCAAACTTGAGTCATGAGCCTGACTGTGACGAAGCTATGATGTGTAAGTGCCAACAGTGAGAGAGGGGGTGCCTCTCCTCCAAAGGGGATAAAGGAACATGAAATTAGAATGAGATTTGGCACTAGACCCTTTATACCTGAGCACTTAATAAGCATTTTTCATCGAAAACTGAACTCAATGGAAGATGGGAGGTAAGGACCAAAGAGAAACTCTTCAGGGAACTACATTCTTTTAGAGGTATACAGGAAGGTAATCTGCTTAGAAGACTTTCCCCCTGAGTATCTTTCCTCCCCCTGAGTATCTTTAGATTCAAGACGATTGGAAATAAATAGTAAAACAAAAAAATGGGATTATAAAGAAATATGTCAAAAAACATATTTCAACTGGGCTCTTGTAAGTGGGATCAAGGGATCAACCTATGGGACTGGACTGATTCAGACCTGACTCAGTTCTACTTCCCCACCTGCTTCTATAGAGCCAGCCTCATTCTATGACTGGATTTCTCAATGAGGAAACATTTTTTCATGCAGTTCCAGGCCTTATATTTATACACAATCACCAATTTCAAGGAAAGAAAGAAAACTTTTTTTCTCCAAGTCCTTAAATGGACTCTGCTTAGATTAATTAAAACAAATATTTAATGAGTGTAACCTGGAGAAGAAAATGTGCTTATTGGTTTACATCATCCAGGTTCCTGAACTGGGAAAGTAGTGGGGTCAGAGTTGAAAAGCAAAACAAAACAAAAAAACAGGTTGCATTAAAAAATGAGCAAAGAACCTGGACACTGCTCTAAAGAGAACATACAAATGGCCAATAGACATATGAAAAATAATCAACATCACTAATCACCAGAGAGATTAAAATTAAAACCATAATGAAATATCATCTTACACCAGCCAACATGGCTACCATCAATAAATCAACAAATAACAAGTGCTGGTGAGGATGTGGGGAAAAGGGAACCCTAGTGAACTGTTGGTGGGAATGCAGATGGGTGCAGCCACTATGAAAAACAGTATGGAGTTTCCAAGAAGAGGAGGGTGCCAGACTATATCCATCATTGTGGAGTGGAAGCCTTCATACAAATGTGATCTGTAGCCAAACATCACTGGCCCCCCATGAGGGGGGCCACATCAGAATGCATTTTATACAATATCTCCAGGTGATTCATATGCACATGAATGTTGGATAAGCACTAAACTGAACTATTTTATTTAGGTTTTATAAAAGAAATTTCACTTATATACTTAGCACTATAATATGATTATATTATAATTTATCTAATTCTCAACTATGTATTTTCCATTTGGGGACAACTGAGCTGTTGTTTCTCTTATGAACATCTAAGATTCCTTCCTTCATTCTAATTTACCTTGCAACATATTTAATTAGTTCTTGCTTACAAAACATACAGACATTGGGGAGAAATGGCCCTGGGTAATATGTATAACATCTTGGAAACCATGACTAACTTCATAAGAATGAATTATTGGAAATTATGGTAGAGCTTATCAAAAGTGCCAGCTATCTCAATGCCCAGGAATGTTCTCTGTCATTTCTTACTTAACGAACCCTTTCTTCTGGCTTATATCTGATAAGTAAAGCAGCCTCCTCTGGCCCTTCATAATGAGCCTTTGGATAGTTACAGATTTTAGAATACAGCTGGTTAAATCAAATATTTATTTTATCTTTCAAAATACAGACTAGAAATGTACCCAATGCCCAATGGGAAGTATCAAAGAAGATAAATGATTGGGAAGAACAGATTTTGCCTTCTTCTTTTCCTCTTGTCTCTACGCTTTACAAACCCAGGCTCTCTTTTCCATTTTCTTTCCCTTTGGGAGCATTTCAAGAAGATAAATCATTTTAGTCCAAATGAATGTTTTCAAAATAAGTTGTGCTTCTGTCTGCCAGCACTAGGCACCCCTGTGTTCATTAGTAAAATTCTGCCAAACCCTAAGTCCTCTTGGGCACCTTTGCACTCTAATTGCCAAAAAGAAAGAGGAAAAAGCTTCACATTAAGTATGTGATGCCCAAGGGATAGAAAAGCAAATATGCACATGAACAGTGACATTTTTCAAAGAAAAAACATAGTTTTCCAGGGCAATGATAGGTGAATGGATTTTTCTACAGATATTCTCTCTAAGCATTAATGACATCACTGCCCAGGATAGAAACTTTCACACACAGGACCTCAAAAATAGTCCTACATGCTGACACCCAGGTATCAACCCTGAGATCAGACCCAGGCTATTAAGCAGGGTGACCTTGCAGTTTGTGTGTGACATAGCTCCACTGCACAGCTCCAGGAAGCACTTTCACATGGACTCTGATATGAATGACACCTCCAGGTTGTGCAGCATGGCCACCTGGCACCTGAGGTCCCTTCTCAGCAAGTCCCATCGTTCGTCAAAAAATCATTAGCACCTCAGCTCGACATTCCTCCCCCCACCACCCTCCCATCTTGCCAAAAGTAGCTCTAAACTGGGTGAAATGATACAAAATGTCATATTATAACTCTTTCACCCATTTCTTCTTTTGGTCAAAGACACCAAAAATGTACTTCAATTTTTAACTAAGTTGTCTGTCCTTTAGCACATCCCCCCCAAAAGCCAAAGTAACCCTGAAAAACTTACTTTTTAAATTTGTTTTTGAAATCCAATAAAATAGTGGAATAACAAGCAAATAAAAAAAGATTTCATCTGGTAAACAATGCAAGCCTCCTGGGCTTTCTATAAATCTCAACCAATGGCATATATTTACAAACGGCTATAAATTTCATGTGGAACTTCTTGTAGAGTTTGGAGGACGCTGCTACTATCTGCCAGGATGATAACCAAACTATTTATCAAAGCTTCTCCTTGCGAGGGGGGGGGGGGATTGGAGGGAAGGCTTCCTAGGATTCGTTTTGTTAATATTCCTTTTGTTTTTATAATAGGTGTAATGTCTTAAATATCTCATTAATGTGAATGTAGTCACTTACTCCACATTCAATAAACAATGAGAATATGTACACATTTATGTTTGATGGACAACTAAGTGAATGAACAAAAGAGTAAATGTGGCTGTGAAATGCTCTATTAGGAATCTGTAGGAGCAATAGTTTACTGAAGGAAAATTTAAGACCTAGTCTCAATCATGGAGGAGTTTAACATTTAATTGAGGTTACAAAACTATGTGCAGTTCAATTAAGATCTAAACCTATGTCAAAGTCCAAATAGATAGTAGACAGTAGAAGTAACGATGCTATAGAATCCAAAGTGGAGGTGTTAGAGTTCTGGCCATTGTGATTGGTCAAGCAGTTTCCCCAGGAAGGAAAGTTTGAGTTACAGTATTTGCTTTCTAAAGCTAAGACATAAGACAACACTGGAAGCAGATTATACTTTACCACCTTTCTTTGCTTTGATTTAGGAGAAATGTTGAAAAGTTTGGGGGAAACCAGTGCTGATTACAATAGCCTTTCCAAGAAACATTAAATATATAACATAGCCTGGCCAGTGTCGCTCGGCGATTGAGCACAGACCCAGGAACCAAGAGGTTGCTGGTTCAGTTCCTGGTCAGGGCACATGCCCCGGTTGCAGGCTTGCTCCCCAGTAGGGGATGGGCAGCAGGCAGCAGATCGATGATGTTCCTTTCCCATCAGTGTTTCTATGTCTCTATCCTTCTCCCTTTCTCCCTCTCTCAAAATAAATAAAAACATACTTATAGGTAAGGAAGGAAGGAAATTAATTATTAATTAATTAGCAGAAAAGAAACCTCAGAAATGGTGTCATCACTCAAGGAAGATGGGAGTGGTATAGTCAAGAGGAACAGATGCGGTGGTCAGTTTAATATTCTTAAATGTAGCATTGGTATAAAATAAATGCATCTTATTTCAATCCGTCTGTCTCCAATCAACCCATTTTAAACCTGCCCTTGACCCAATGATCTGACTAGAAAAAGAAACAAAGAAAGAACTTGATTTAAGCATATTTATTTCTCTACAACGGTGGTTTAGAAAGCTCTATGTGCTGCTCAGACAATACAAAAAGTATCTAAAGACTCCGAATTCTAATGAAATAAAATTGCTCAATGTTGTGTGTGTGCCTTTTTGAAAGCCCTGTCTCTTTAACAGTAGTGTTTTTGTGCTGATTTAATGATGGATTCTGATGGTTAGGGGCTGCCTTTCTCCCTAACAGCATGAATAAAGCAAGAGGGCATCAGTGATATGCAGGTTTATAAATCTCAAGACAACAAGGGTCACTTGGGTTTCCCATTACTCAGAAAGCACCATTTATATTTCCCCTTTGTTGTATTTATTTGTCCGAGTGTCCCATTGCACTTTTTTCTATTTCCTTTACCTTTGATAGCTTTGACTCATCTCTTTTTTAAGAGTATGAAGAATGAGAATAGAGATTAAAAATAATAATAACTCAGCATTAGGCACCTCACTCTCTCTCAGTTTTTGGTGAAATTTTAATAACATGTGAAACCTGATTCTGTCCTACATGTCAGGAGAGTGTCAGTAACTTACCCTTTTATTTCCCCATCCAATACAAATTCTTCCTTTGCTAAGAAAATATTAGGCAAGAATCAGGCAAAACAATTTTATTCATTTCAGAAATGGGCTCTGGAGAGCGCTCTGGGAGAACTCTCCCTCAGACTACCCTGTTCCTCCTCCTGGTTCTTGGTAGGCAGATATGAGCAAGTAGATAAATCCAAAGGCTTGCAATACTTTCCTCTCATTTTGCAACCCTGAGGGCTGAGGAGAATTCACCAAGTGTATCCTATTTTTGCCTCACTGTCTTTCACTTTTCCTACCTTTTATCCTTTGCTCCCTTGGGATTTTTAAAAATATATATTTTTATTGATTTCAGAGAGGAAGGGAGAGGGAGAAAGAGATGAAAACATCAGTGATAAGAGAGAATCATTGATCAGCTGCCTCCTGCATGCCCCACACTGGGGATTGATCGTGCAACCCAGGCATGTGTCCTGCCTAGGAATTGAACCATGACCTCTTGATTCATACATTGATGCTCAACCACTGAGCCATGTGAGCTGGGCTCCCTTGGGATTTTAATGATGTGGTCATTGTGTTTTTGCCAGGGTCTCTGACAGGTAGACCAGCAAAGCTTTTCTACTGATAAAATTAACACCCTAAGAATCAGTTTTATAAGGAGGCCACCTTGACCTTGGTCCTCTGAGTCTCCATTTCTTCATGTGTAAAATGGTGATAATACTTGCCCCACATGATTGTTCTGAGGATCTCATGAGCTTGGTAGAAACAGAACCTATCATTGATCCTGACATTTATTAAACCCTCAATAATGTCAGTCTCTTCCCTTCCTCAAGCCCCACTGCATTTCCCACATAAAAGTAGCCATGAACATCCATGTAAATTTGGGGAATTCATTAGAATTAAAAGAAACTGTTAATATTCTTCACAAGTGACTAATGATACCTCTTGAGCCAAAGCTGATCTCTAAAATCCTCCTGGAGTTGTCGCCTTCCCTTTCCATTATTTCAGCAGCTAATGTCAGATCATGTGTCAAAAATGGCAGTGGGACACATTTAGCAGTCACTCCTCCCCTCATTCATTGAATGTTATCAATTAAGGGGCAATCATAAGCAAAGAAGCAGTGATATAATTGAAGATATGGAGCCAAGTAAGTTTAACAATTTTTTTAAGTAAAATCTATTTTGATCACTATTCAATGTCTATGAGATAAGACTCAGCAATAGAGGATGCATGCAAATCTATGGTCCAGTGTATTCATCATGAGTCCCTGGAATGTGATTTTATTACTCAAAGTAAGTACTCAGAGAACATGCAATACCATGGGGTAAACTGTAACTAGGTCGTAAGGTGTGCACCCCAAGGATAGTGTTGCAAATACAAACGTGTAAATGGGTTTCCCTATTTGCGGTGGATTCGATCAGCCTCCTCTGTACGACTTGAACAAGTCTGCCATTGTCTTAGGAAAGGGCTTTGCAAAACATCCTTGTCCTTTGGTCTCCATACAACTTCCCCTTCTGCTCTGTGAGTCTCTTCTGCACATGAAGGAGCCGATGCAGGCAATGACCTAAAAAGCGTAGTCACTGAGGTATCTGGGTATAGTATCAGACTAGCCAGAGGGAAAAGCAGTCACATTCAATTCATTCCACATCTGTTGTAGTTCACAGCATGGACACCAGCAGCAATGTGAAGAAAAGGTGGCTGTGCTTGCAGCCTCTGAGCTGCATGGGGTCCCACCTAACAGGGGCAGCCTGGGCTGCCAGGAGGCAGCCTCAGGGTACGGCTTGCTCTGCTTCAGGGGCCATGCTCTTCACACTAACAGCACCCTTAGCACGAATTCAGTTGGTAAAATAACACTGCCTCTGCCCTGCATCGTCAAAGACCACAGAGTCCAGGCAGAGGGAGGTAATAAATATGTTTGGAGATGACAGTTTCAAGGAGCCTGGGTCTGCACAGCAGAGCTGAAGGCAGACAGCTCCAGATGGCAGAAGCAGCCAAGGAGATGTCTTGGCGACCAGCAGCGTCTGAAAGGGAAGAACAGAACAGGGGCCTTGCCAGGATCACAGGAAAAGCCCCAGAGACTGGTGAAAAGATGTGCCTTTTGAAACAACTGGGGGAGAATAAGGAATTAGGAAGGGACTGAGCCAGTTCAAGTATTCCTGTCAGGGGATGAGGCTGCTTTATTTCTATATCTTAAATCAGTTCCCTTTCAGCAAGTGTCTTTTTAGTCCACTTTGATTCCTAACTCCTGTTTCATAGTGCACCAAAACCGCATCAATGAAACCAGTCCTCAGTAGTCTTGGGGGCACACATGATAGGCAGTGTTGGTTTAACTCAGCCTTTTATATATTTTTAACTACTTGATATAAACCCACATTTAAATGTCACCAGTAGCTAAGCCAAGAATAAATTCACAAGCATGCCTGCATTAGAGCACAGCAGCATAATGTGCATGCTTACAGACACACACACACACACACACACACACACACAGTGGCACTAAACACATACTTGCCAATTTGCAAATGGGACATCAGCATTCATTAGGACAAAGGTGGCCCTGTGGTTTTTGTTTTTTTTAAAGTAAATAATTGGTTTCTGTCTTGGTGTCATGTTTTAATTAAAGATAGCAATGCAATCTGCAATATATCTGGAAATTATTAGAAACCCTTTTTCCAGAGGCAAAAAGGATCAATACCTTTTTGTCTCTGTAGCATAAAACATCTCAGGTTACTTTGTCCCTGTTTATTTCAGCAACTGAGGTTGAAAGTAAACATGAAAGTGATGAGGGTGAAATCATTTTTTTGAGAGGAAGTGAGGACATTTTGAAATTAGCTGAAATGTTTGCTTCCATAGCTTTCCAGACATCAATCTGAAGGCCTTTGCTCTGGGGATAGAGACAAAGAAGAGGTAAAGAAGTCATGGGGGCGGGCTTTCTGCTTTTTTGTTTTGTTTGTTTTGTTTTGTTTTGTTTTGTTTTTAGCAGAAATGTCAAAACTATTAGACAAATCTGGGAGCTAAGACTACAGGTTTGGGTAGTAATAATTCAGTCCACCTATGGGAGGAACTGGAACAACTTAGCAAGCACTGTGCTTGTTTCTCTCCATAACAATGTGTGTTTTAAATCTGTTGCTTCTCAGGACGATGAAAATATGTTTAAGATCCTGAAAGATAAATGCTGCCCCGGGGAAGATGTTGCGAGAGGTCCCCAAATCCAGAAGCAGAAGCCACTTTTCAGCAGCTGAAAAAAGTATCTGTCTAGGTCTTTCCCATGGAAATGCAGCCATCATGAGAGTGTTTCAGCACGCGGTACTGAGTGCGGAAGCACAGAACGACCCTCCCATCCTTATCTATGGGACATTTCGCTGATAAATGGTGGTATGAATGAATCCAAATGAATGCCAATCCCTTCTCCCTGCAGTTATTTTGATAATGCTGGAATCTACTAAAGTGCACGGAATTAACAATTAAAGGAGGTTAAGCAGACACTTAATACTTGCTCTATTTTACACAATTTGGCAGTAATGCATCTGCTGTAATCAGGATTTTTATTTCTCTTTGGGAAAAAAAAAGGGAAATGTTTATGTTTTGGAACCAAAGCCTCCAGGATCTGCATCTCGGTGCAAAGCCAGCACGTATGTGTTCGCTTTGTGTGTGCTGGTGGCCCCGCCAGGGCGGCTGGCTGCTAGCTTTCTCCTTTTGCAACAGCTCCACCTTTGGGCTTCCAAAAGGAAACGTCTTTTTCTGCTAAAGAATATGAAAACCGGCAACAACTAGAAATATGCCCTCCATCCCCTAAACCTTTTGTTCAGTGAAATAAAAAAAAAAAATTAATTTCCTCTAAAAGAGACATAAAGGCAAAAGGGAAGAATGGAAGGAGAAAAGGGGGATAATGGGAGTGAGGACAGAGGGAAAGAGAAAAGAGAAAGGCAGGACAAGGGAAAGGCTGTTTGGAGCCGTGGAAGATGCAGCCACTGATGGAATTGTTCTTTCCTGAGGGCTCTCCTGCCTGGATGGCAGCCTTCTGAAAGTCTCTGGCTGACCTGGGTCCTGCATCCTGTTCCAGACTTCCTCAGCGGTGCCATTTCCCTACAGCTCGTTTAGAAACTATCGCACCAGCTCCATTAATGAGAGGCTGAGAGATGATTTGGATTTCTGTTAACCCCATTCTTTTTTTAACATTTGTATTCATTTCAAAGAGAAAAGGAGAGGGAGATAGAAACATCACTGATGAGAGAGAATCATTGATCCACCGACACCCTCAAGCCCCCCACTGAGGACTGAGCCTGCGACCCAGGCATGTACCCTGACCAGGAATCAAACCATGACCTCCTGGTTTACAAATCATTGTTTAACAATTGAGCAAGCCCATTCTTCCCTGGGCAAACCCGTTCTTTTCAAAATGAGAATTAAACAACACAATGTGTGCACTTTAGTAATGTCTTTACTAGTTCTTTCTGGATGCTCAACTGTCTTGGATTCTTTCCAGACAGATATAGCCTCACTCCCAGGAAGGATGACCTTGGCCAACCAGCGTGGGCAGAATGGACACTTCTTGAATTCCACTGTCCACCAAATGTCTAGATGTGTGAGGTTCAGTTAGGAGAGTGTCCTGGGAATACACCATCCATACTCAGTCTGCAGGGTTGTAGATCTAAGCAAATCTTTGTCTAGGGAAATTGGTTTGGGTCTTTTAGTGTGGAACAAACAGAAAAATAAAATATGCCTCAAATTCTGTATTCTGTAAAATTATAGATTTTTTTAATAAAACCTATGAGGTTATAAGAAAGAAAATTGTTGCAAGTAGAATGGAAAAGATATCCCAACACCCAGATTAACTCCAGGACTCAGGCAAGTCCATGCACTTTGCTTTGGAGACTTTCATTCTGACTTCCAGAGCTGCACATATGGGTTAGTTTTCATCATCTTGACTAGTAACTATCTCTTCTCAGAGAATCAACATGCATAGTTCACCTAGATCCCAAATCCAAAAGTGCCTCCTTTAATAAATACTCCCTGTTCAGAATCCTTCAGCTTGTCACACTGCTCACAGGTTAAAATCCACATGTCTCAGCTCTTGTACCAAGATTTCTACAGATCTGCTCCCAAGACTGCTCTCAGTAACCCCCTCTAGGGACCATCCTTTCCGGTCAGAGCAGCATCTGATGCCTCATCCCCAAGACCACTCTGAGTTTTATTTCCAAGCATTCTCCCTTAAGATCCACCTGTAATCTTACACCTTGCAGAGTGATCACTGACATGCTCATTCATTAAATTCATTTACCACCTTGTAAATCTGTAGTGATTATGTAAATAACTAGGAGCCCGGTGCACAAAAATTTGTGAACTCGGTGGGGGTGGGGGAGTACTTAATCCCAGCCTGTGCTCTCTCACAGTTTGGGACACTGGAATCCATTGGGGCACACAGCACACACGGAAGACACACCTCCATGTGTGCTGTGTGCCCCAATTGCACTGATTTCCAGGCCTCAGCCTCAGGGGCGGAGCTGGCTCGGATTCTCCGCCCCCGAGGCTGCCCAGCCACCTGGAATCCATTGCGGGGGGCACGGGCACTCACGGAAGATATGCCTCCGTGTGTGCCCGTGACCCGCAATCACGGATCTACTTCCAGGCCGCAGGGCCTGAAATCAATTGGGGGGGGGCACTCACAGGCAGCAGAGGTGCAGGGCGGTGGGTAGCTCACTTCTCCCGCCTCCCCTCCCATGTGGCCTGCAGGAAAGCAACAGATGGCGACGGAAGACACCATCCACCGCCACCGCCATCTTGGCTGGGCTAATTTGCATACAGCCGCTCTGATTGGCTGGTGGGCGTGGCTTACCTCATCCCAGAGAAACGGTTAATTTCAATATTACGCTTTTATTAGTTAAGATAAAGGTGTATACTTACAGGGGATGATACCAGCTTACCTCATATTTTCATCACAATTGGGTTATAAGCTTTTTGAGGTTATATTTTATGCTTATTTGAATCTCCTTGTGATAACATAGTGCTTTGTATATATGGGGTGCTGAATTTTAAAAAAATTATTAGTTGGTTGCATTGATAGTAAAGTGACTGTTCTTTTTTCCCCCACTCATATATATCTGACTAGCATCTATTTTGATAGTTTAATGAGCCAGTAATGGAGTATACTGGGGTTCTTGTTCCAGAATTAAGAAGGGTTCAGGAATCTGGAGAAGGCTGTACATACATTAAGTAGGAGTTCAGAGATGAAATATAATTTTGAAAGGCATTTGGGGGTCAGAGGAGCCTAGTTTAAAGGAAACTAAGATCTCCTTGTCTCAGGACCCCATGCTTTTTTATTAACACAAATTGTCCTGAGGGGAGGAAGAAATACACATTTCAAAGGGTCAGGGTTTCCTATACAGAGTCTATTGTCAGATTGGGGGAAATTAGCCTACAGCTGTTCAGGTGTTTGGCCAGTAGGAGGCAATAACATGTAGATTAAAATGCCCTGAGCTCTCTGGCAGCCAGCAATCATCCCTTTTCAGGTTTGGGGAAACGCCCTAAGCCTTTCCTAACAGGTGACAACATATGTAACTCAGCCCTTGTTGAGTCCCCAAGTTCCATCAACCTTTTGATGAAACACTTGCAATTATGACATGCTGGAACTGACTTCCAGCAGAATAAGTCTGACCTGCAGAAAAGCAGGCACTTTTACTTTTAAATCTATACTATTTAATATTTGGCCAGTCCCTATTGCAGAAGTAGGTAGGATCTTTATATTATCTCCTAACACCTTCCAGCTATATTTATATGTATTTTGTATTTATTTTAAGTATGTATAAATCTTACATAAGCTGAAACCAGGAAATAGAACTCTTCTTTTTTTGTACATAATTTTTCATATACCCTATTTTACTGGAAACAAACTAAGCTCCACTAACTCTTCTTATTCCTCCAATCGCTCAGACCAGGGATGTATGCAATAGATGCCGGTGTCTCCCTGTTATGCATATCCAGGTTTTATTTTATTGTTTTAATTTAGCTAAAGAATAATTGGGTACTCAGAAATCACAGTTTATATATTCTCTATTTAGAAGGCATCTATGTTTCCTTATGTTCTAAGACAGTTTTTTCCTAAGCTACTGAACAGTGAATGATTTCATAAGTAGGGTTTTTATGTTTCTATTGATTACACACATGATCACAATGGAGTATAGAAACCTTTGGATAAGGATGGATAATGCTCTGAGGACATTTCATAACATGGATGCTGCCTTGTTTGTTGTTCCAAAGGGCCTTTCCATCTTCTCTGAGGAAGGCGGCTTTGAATATTCGTGTCATGGAGGAAAAGCTGTCTCCACCAGTCAACTGATGCTTTTTGTTCAAAACATCTGGTGATTGCAGAAGAAATATCAGTCAGAGACACTGCCTGCAAATTCTAAGCAAGGCTATAGAACCTTAAGACTAAGCATCTAAGGAGCAAAGTGGTTTGTTAGAGGTAAATTGTATGTAAAAGACCATCTTTGCTAAAGGAGCTCAAAGGAGAACATCTTCCATATCTGTAATAAGAAAGGGCATTCCAGACCCATGGGGATTGCCAATATCTTCCATGCTTGGGCTGGATTTAATCAGCATGGCTCTTTTCTTGCATATTGCATGTGGTTGTGTGTTTTTTTGTTTGTTTTTTGTTTGTTTGTTTGTTTTATTTTGTTTTTGTTTTTTAATGTGAATTCTAGAGAAATGCAAACACATCAACACTCTTTCATATTTTATTTGTAATCAAGCCTATCTCCTCTTCCAGACTGATTAAGTCACTCACTCCTTGTTCTGACTCCTTGCACCTATCTCTACTTTACACAAATTATTTATTATGCATGCCTCTTCTTCAGTAAGTGTTTATCAAGAGCAAGAAATGTGTCCTGTACATCCATGTATCCAGTTTACCTAGAACACAGCCTGGCACATAAGGGTAATCAATAAATGTTTGTTAAAATGTTCCAGTGAATTGTAAGCTGCTTTGAGAGAGAATTATATCTTGACCACATTTACAACCTTAGAATACTTAAAACAATGCTTTGTAAATAGATGGAACTCAATGACTATTTGTTCCTTTAAAGTAAGCAGAAAATGCACGAGCTAAATTCTAAAAGATGAATGCTAAGTGAGGGCAGAGCATACCTTATTTCCAGGTTTGGGGCTCAGATACAGAAGCCAAGCCATTAGTTGATATGAAAAATATCCCAGACAACTACATTTATCTAATCCTTCATTGGAATAGTGTATCCCCCCCCCCCCCCACACACACACACACAAAAATATCTTCTAAAGGGAGAAGTTGTCATTTATTAACCTGGCATTTCATGTTTGCTTTTAAGTTCTATTTTTCAGCATCAGATTCAGTATGCACAGTTTCTCTGGTAACTTGTGCCACCCTAGTGAGTGCTAACTGCCTGTTGATGGGCAGTTTAAATGTGTCTGAGGAATAATTGTACCTGGCCTTTAACCTCCATGTTTTTTAAATGATCTCTGCTTTGTTTTTAAAGGTGACTAAAACAGTTTGATATCATAAAGGGCTGAATAAATATCCAAGACAAATACATTTTAAGACAGAGATGGGCTGGCCCCCTACTGTTCACATGATAAGCTCATCTTGTGGGTATTTGGAATAGAAACACAATTATTTCTTGGTGCAGTTTTATCCCCGCCCCCCTCTGAGCTATTTACTTCGTGACTGTTCAATACATGTAAATAAATGTCATTTTCCTTTATAATTTCAAAGTAACATCAGTAAGGTAAGAATAGCAGCAAACATCAGGATATGGGCCTAGTTACTGGGGATCTTTGGTAACTGGAAATGCAGAAAATCCATCTTGCCCTGCGATCTATGAGAATTTGGCCAAAACTACAGAAACTTGGCATATTAGTCAGGATTCTAATATGAGAGAGAGAGAGAGAGAGAGAGAGAGAGAGAGAGAGAGAGAGAGAGAGAGAGAGAGAGAAATTATCAGGACTTGACTCATGCAGTTAGGAGGCTCAGAGCTCCCAATGCCAGCAGTCATGAAGCTACAGACTCAGGAAAGCATATGTGTAATTCTACTTTGAAAGCCAGCATCTCCAGACCCAAGAATACATTTTTTCAGTTCAAGTCTGAAGGCAGAAAATGACTGATGTCCCAGGTTAGTCAGTCAAGCAAGAGAAGTTCCCTCCTTTTTGGTCTTTTTGTTCTACATAGGTCTTCAATGACTGGATGAGACCTCTCAACATTAGGGAAGACAATCAACTTTATTCTATCTATGGATTCTAATGTTACTCTCAATACCTTCACAGACACATCCAGAATAATGTTTGATCCTGTGAACGAGTCAAGTTGATACATAAACTTAACCAACACACTTGGTATTGCTTAACACGGTGATTGGCTCTTGATATATATGTACAAATACATATATTTATTTATGCAATTTATATATTAT